>NW_019060339.1:118444-135860 GCF_000696155.1 Zootermopsis nevadensis | reverse complement strand
GAATGCTTTACCACAGAGGGTATGTGCAGTTCTTGAATCTAGGAAGAATATATAGAAAGTATTCCCCTTCTGTATTTTATTTATAATATATAAGTTGGTAGCTGGTTAACCAAGACAAGGAACATAGTCTTATGATAGTGTTACATGTTCTCCAAATGTGATGTACATGCACGTCCTACAGTTATTTACAGTTTAAGCCAAGAATGGAGAGGAGTTTGTGTAATGTTAAGAGTATTATTTTATTTTGTGTGATGTGTGTTGTTTTGTGGTTGTGTCTTATTGTAGCACCACTGCCACTGGGTATAAACCCATTTGCAGTCAGTAATAATAATTATAATAAACATATTATTGCTGTGGAGGATTTTACCAAATAAGTTCATTGTGAGTGAAGCTACTAAAATCAGATAGTATTTAGTGATCTGATGTCATCCTAAACCATTAATTTTGCATAACCAGGTTTTCTTTGCGTGTATGTATGTGTGTGTACAGTTCAAGACTACTTGATTGGCGGGAAATTCTTTGCAGATTAACTTTTTCTGAGGGCTGTGCATGTACAACCTACTAGTATTGTTAAGTCAGTCATAAAAAAACTGTTGTACTGTTAAATACCATCCAAGAAGTTCCGCCTGAAATATTTTTCTCATGATAGAAATTCCCGTGTTCTTGCCTCATTGGAAGATGCACTCCATGTTTCCTTGAGAAGGATTTCACCTGACTATGTTAGCTTCTGAGATTTTCTATAAATTTATTTGAATAGTCAGGTTAGATTTTGATCCATTCATTTTACATTCATACATTAATAATGCCACATTGTGTGATCAAAATTAGTTCTCCAACATTTTAATTGGAATATATCTCAGTCATAAAATGTCCTATTAATTACATGTATGTTTGCACTGTACCAGTATGTAGTGTTAGGTGATCACCCAAAAATAGGATTTACTCATTTATCTGTCTGGCATCATTTTAGGTTTTTTATTTTTTTAGATTTTTTTATACATACTGTGGGCCTTCAATACCTGTAGACTTAAATAATCCATTGTTTCACATATATATCGTCCACTGTTTAGCTGCATTATTTCCATATCTGCTTTTGTTCTCGTAGCTGTCATCATTGCTTACATATCACATATGTCACTTATATTGTTCAGCGGCATCAGTCTACTGGAAACATTCATAAGTGATTGGTTATGAAACCAGTTTTGTGTCTTATTTATTTTATTAATGCAACAAATTCATTGTCCAAGTCTGTGAAGTCAAATGAGAACACTAAGAGGCCAAGAGTATTTCCACTTTGGAGACATAATTGAAAATTATTAATGATTTTGAAAATGGCAAATGAGCAGTGATTATTGGATGTGAACATGGAATGCTGCCTACAACAAACAGTAAAAAGAATTGAAGGTGATAAAATGTATAGATTTGGCAGTGTTTGAGAACCAGAAAAAATGTTTTGCTAAAAATCGAGTTAATTGATTTGGATTTCTCACTAGAAAGATAAAGATCATGTGAATTCCACTTTGATAAGACAGAAGGCTATATGAGAATTTTTGACAGTTTCAAGGCCAGTCCTTATTGGTGTTTGTTTACCCAGACACTGGAGTATATTGCTCAGTTTATGACTTCCACAGAATGAATTGTTATAACATGCAAGTATATTGCTTATTATTAGAAGTTTCCTTATCTTATTCATCACATTTAAGAAATTGGTTAACAGCGGATATCAAGGGCCTAAACTACTTTCATTCTTACAGCACATATGACTTAAATTTAAATAATTTTTATATTGTATTCCAAAATTTTAAAATGAACAGTGCTTATGGTCTAAAATAAATATGAGGTGTGACTTGTTTGTTACTTATATTTTATCATGTTTTGAAGAAAGAGTGCTATTAAAACTTGTAATGACTTGGCTGTCTTCATGTTGTTCAAATTTCTTGTATGATGGTGAGTTATTTTGAATGTCAAGATAACTGCTGAAATGTGTATGAAACCTTAAGTAATTTTAGGGATAAAATAAAAACTGGTATGTAGCCAGAAATTGTGATATTTAGTTAGTCATGAAGGTAGCCTTGGAAAGGAAGTATATTTTCTTATACGATAATCACATTCGTTTATCATTATTTCACACTAAAATCTATGGCATGACCATTACATAAAATTTCCAAGGACACTAAAGATTTAAACATTGTAAGTGGTGTAGAGAATTAAATTTGAAAAGTATCTAGTACATTGGAATAAATAAGTAACTGAATGTAGTACCTCAGTGCTGCCCATTCCATTTATCAGCCAGAATCAGCTGAATGGTTCAGATCCCCTACACCTCAGATGAAAGTCAGAATAGATCTTAAAAACAGACCAAAGTTGCCTTCTCCTTGAATATAAGATGTGTTAAATGCTCCTGTATATTGCTTTCACCCACCAACACTTGCAAGTTAATAAGTATTATGTTGAAGGGAAAAAATTCACTTGCAGGACAAGGAAAATTGTTACTAAATTCCTATTTTTCTTCACATTGTTATGTTTTTGTCTAGGCCAGTTAACAGTAACAAATGGGTTGTGTATTGAATTTTTCATTCTTGTTTAGATGTCATTAATAGGCGCCTGAAGACATCATCCTAAGATTTTACCAAAGACAATGTGCGGGTGGATTAAGGTATTAGTTGGCTTTGTTGCGTAGTTGTTCTATATGTAAAGGATCACTGCAGGTAAAATATTAACTAGTCACAGTATCAGCAATTTCAAACATTTTCTCCAGTATTACATTTGTCATTTCTTACTGGACACTTTATTTTACAGACTTTGATACACTAGTTTTAACTACCAGGCTTCATGAACAAATAACAGAGTGCGCCTTATAATCGAGCGTAGTACTGAATATGACTTTGATGTTTAGCACATTTCATTTTGAGATTTGATGTCCTCATGACAGTGAAGATATATGTGCTGTCTTCTGGGTTGTGATACCATATAAACTTGTAGGTGGGTACCAAGGTCTCTGAAGAATGTTGGTACCCAGCTACAAGTCTGCATGACATTACAACTTAGATCACAATAGACTAATTTTGTTTTAATTTTACTTTCACATGTGATTCTGAAGTTGGGACTTGTACAAGAGTAGTTTGTTACTAAAATAAAACACTTTCTGAAATCTTTATTATTATTAGGTATATAGAGAACAACAAAATTTTCAGATATTTCTTGATTTTCTTGTGGATTTCAAATAAATTCATAAATACTAGACATGTCCATGCTGAAAAGAAAAAGCATTATTTAATGGCATAATATCCTTACACTTATTCCTTAGAAAATAAATTTGTTTTGCAATAGTAAATGTTCAAGTACAAGGCTAGTGATTTCTGTTTTACCTATTGATTTAATTTTAATTCATTATAATATATTATATATGGATCCTGATTGGTGAGAAAGAAAAGAAGGTGCATTTGCAAGTGCAGGTGTCACAGATTCAGCAAAGGATTTCAGACAATTTCAGTGAATAGGTAATAGGGGCTTATTTGGTATGAGCCTATGTCATCCTACTGCTGAAGACATCACAACTCATTATTTATGGTTTAATTAATAACACTGTTAGTAGCTGAGATTATATAGTCTCAAATGATTGGTTGATTCATGAGTCATAAATTGAAGATGATTTGGAAGGAAACGGTCAAGACCTAATTTGTGGTACTTTCCTGGCATTTGCATGGAGGGACTGAGAAAGCACACGGAAAACCTCAGTCAGGATAGCCTCTCTTCAGTATTTGAACTGAGGACCTCCCGTATATGAAGCAGGAGGGCCAACCACTCGGCTGAACTATGTGGTGTGATGAATCTAGATTGGGCAGAGCCTAACCGTTGTATGTTATATGTGCTTCCATGGAATGGTGGTTAGATATGGGGAATTTTAGTTTTTAAGTAAACTTGTCCCTGGTGCTTAACTAAGCACCATGACCTAGACATACAGGGGAGTGGTGGTATAGCTCCATGCATTCTTAATCTCAGCATTAGAGGAAGATGGTTGGTACTTTCACACCCTGTCCACTTTACTCCTGAGGAAAGATAGGAGGCTGGATAGACTCACCATTGTAATAATTTTGTGAAATATAGACAGCGAATAACTTAATGATTGTTATGAATACCAGCATTAAATTGTATGCTTATATTGCCAATAGACCTCAGAAAGTTAGGAAATGTTCACATGGCATTATAAATATGAACCAAGAATTTGTCAGAATTTGACCTTTGCAAATTGCATCACTAAAGTCAGCGTTGTCTTTGGTGGCTGGGAATTTCTAAGGTAACCATCTTAACCAAAGTAACCCTGTAACCAAGATAACCTTTTGATTCCCCACCCAGTCACTTCAGCACACAGAAACACATGTAGGTACTTATGTAAAGTTCCTGTTATTGTTGTTCAATTTTAACAAAAATTTGATGTGTTGACTAATTTTAATGAAACTCCCCAATATAAACTTTTGTGAAAATCCATTCACACATTCTAGACAGACATGGCAAGGCCAATAAGAACAGTTTTTGCAACTTACAGTTCTAAACACACATAAAAATAGTTAATTGTCTGTGCATTGTACTTAATATTTTCTTTGTTATATATTTTAATTAGAAGTTATACCCAAGATGAAGAAAATATTAAAAACTGTTTGAATGTTCCAGTCCATCAGGCTGGTTTTGTAACAAAGATAATTTTACTTAAAAAGGTATTGACATGTTTATGTGGTCTGTATTGTAAGTTATGTATGACTTATATTTATCATCAACATACTCTTCAGCTTGCAGTAAGTCATTATGTATTGTGGGGGTTTATCTGTTTTGGATCCCATGACGATGCTGTAACCTGAAAATTCAAAATTTAGGAATCATCATACGTGTATGCACAGGTGAATGTATGTATGTGTTATTCATATACTGATTGCTTTATAAAAATAGTTGGGACCTTTCCTGTTATCTGCCATCCAATTTGTACCATGACATATATGTGTGTCTGCATATATATCAGCATCATTTCTACTAATGACAGATAACATGAAAGGTCTAATAGTTGCTTTAAAGATGTAAATATGTTGGAAATATAGACTTAGACAGTGTTCCACATCACTGAAAAATGATTATGTAAGCATACAGTATACATACAAGCAGAACAGTTTTCAACAGGAAAGGCTATATTTTCATTAAATATATTTTACATGCAGAGGAGTGTTGTTTCTCATATATATAAAAACAAAAGCTGTACAATTCCTCATAAAGGGAATATTTGTTAAAAAGTTTAAACATGGAAACATGTAAGTTATATGTACACACATACATGTATCTTTTATGATATTATGCTTTTAATGTATATTTATTTGAATACTGGAGGGGATTTTTTTGTTCTTTCTTTGTATTGTTACTTTAGGAAAGTATTGGACTGACTCTGACATTCATGTCATAGAAGCCATTTTGTTGTTTACTGCTTTGTTGTACATTTAACTTAATTTTGATGCAGTCACTCCAGTACTATAACAGTAGAGTGGAAAACTCACTTTTTCAGGATGTTTGTGATCTGAAAACAATAATTTCAGGTCTGTGTGGTACTTTGGTAGAGGGCTGTAAGTCTGCTTTGGAAGGAAATTAATTTGTTGATGAAATTAACTTTATTGTTTCAATGAATCAAAAATCTACGAACTTTTGTGATTTATATTTTGTGATAATTTAATTTTACCTTTCTTTCCAAAATTAGCAGTTGTAAGTTTAATTTATTTAGTTCAGCAACATGCTTTACATAACTTCACTTTTGCCAATGCAGCGTGTGCTTCGGCAAAACTCGGCACAGCTTCGGGCTCGCATTCGTCGTCTTCCTCACCGCTCCCACCCCCTTCGCGATCGTCACACAACTTATCAATCGTGTCGACTCCGCATGTATTTAGCAAGCTCGCTGTCCACTGCCGCGTAGTCACCAAATTTAACCACGTCTTTCACGGCGCCAAATCTATTCCAGTCTTCGTGAAAGCCATCATGCTCATCCACACTGACGTTAGAGTCTGCTTCTGTGCGAAGTTCACACCCGTAGCCACCTTTGTGAAAACAATTCAGAACAGTTGGTTGGGAGACATGCCGCCAAGCTGCCACTGTGAAATGAATTGCTTGTAGCACGTCAATTTTCATGTTGACATCCTTCCCAGCATCCATTGCACATACAGCTGTTTGCACAAGGCGCTTTCTATACAACTGCTTGAAAGATTTTATGATGCCCAAATCAAGCGGTTGCAAGACGCTCGTGCAATTTGCTGGATACTGCACGACTTTCACATTTCGTAGAAATGTCGTGTCCTTCGGATGAGCGGCACAATTATCAACAAACAGCAAAATCTTTCTGCCTTGTGCGCCCATGGAGGCATCCAGAGAACTTAAAAACGCCGTAAAGATGTCTGTTGTCATCCAAGCCTTTTTGTTGGCGTGATATTTCACCGGAAGTTTTTTCATGTTTTTGAAACAACGCGGTTTTCGTGATTTTCCAACTACAATCGGAACCCGTTTGTCACTACCGTCACTGTTAACACACAGAAGAACAGTAATTCGGTGTTTTGCACGTATTCCCCCGTGGCAAGATTCACCTTTCAATGCCAGAGTCCTATCCGGGAGGGCGTTGTAGAAAAGTCCGGTCTCATCCGCATTATAAATGTCCCGCGGCTCATATCCCTCCAGCAGTGTTGGCAGTCTCTCGAGCCACAGCTCCGTTATTTCCACATCCACAGCAGCACTTTCGCCTTTCCTTTGTCCTTGTAATAAAAGCATTTGTGAAGAAATTCACACTGCACATGCCATCTGGCATCGCTGGAACGAAATATGAGTGCACCCTAATTAAAATCGTAAAATTTCTGACAATGAGCACCGCCATTCACTCCAATATCACCCCTGCACCGCTGACCCTCATTCCAAAAGAATGTGCTGGTTGGGCGACATAACAGGTTACCGCTACTGTTTATTCCAAAAACATTGTGCGTCTTTCGGTATTAATTTATCTCAAAACCCAGCATTTTAATTTCTCAGAAACGATCATTGCGGGAAAATTGTTGGCCGGGACTAAGATTTTTGAACGATCGATGCGATAAAACGATAGTTCGAGGAACGATAGAAGCGGGAAAATGTAACATTATTTTATATGGGATGTATTCGGGACCGAACAAAACGGACGATGCATCCGGGAAAACGATAGTTCCGGGAACGATGGATAGAGGTTTCACTGTATTCCAATAAGAACATGTTGCCTTATCTATACAGATGTACCCAATGTTAATATTGCACATTATAGTCCTCTTGAATCAGATGAATGTGGTGTTATATTTGTGATAAGTATGTAACTCATACATATCCTGTTGCATTGATAATCAAGCCTCCATTTTACTATCTCTTTGTACTTTGTAGTCAGGCAACATGTTTTAGGCATCTCTTTTATCCAAACCACATAAACTTTACGTTCTACGTTGATGTGATTTCTTTATAGCACTCCGTAATTTATTTTATTTCACCTTTTGAAATTCTTAGGTAAATGTTACACTGTCCCAATTGATTTTTTTTGTTAATAAGTTTAGGTTTGCTAGTTTAGACACAGACATGCTGAGTTACATTGAGACAGTATGGAACTACAGCTCTAATAAACTGCGTTATCACAACGAATGTATCTGTCAGATTCATGGGTTACAATGAATCCTGTATAACCAAACCTTCCACATTTCATATGAATAGTGCCTTTAGTTTTCAGAAAGTTACTCATGTTAATTTCATATTTGCTGCTGTATTATTAAGCTTTCAATGGTACATACTATCACCTAGCCAAGTCTTTTTCTTACTTGATAACAGAAATGGCAGTACCATAACAAAGACCTTCAGATGTAACCTCAGTAATAAAGTGTGAAGTGAATGAATTGATAATACTCTGTTCATAAATCTTATCATAAAACCATTTTGGTGTGTCATGCTATCATGTATGCTTTGTTTCTGCATTTTTTCTCTTAGCCTTATGTTGTTAGCATGAATATTTGTGAAAACAAATATATTTTGTGAATTTGGACTAAACCTTTGCAAAATACCCATAAGCAGATGCATGTACAAGATTAAGAAATATGTAGCCTTAACCTTGGTATACTATGCTTCTATAGATTCATTCATTCATTCATTAGCAGGGGAGACCAGTAGCTGTTGAGAGAACTGTTTTATCCTGCTATTTTAAAAAATTACAGATGATGCATATCTTTTTTTCTTTTTCTATTTACATCTCCTACAAAGGATTCTTTCTGTGTTTTTACTAAATGATCTAACATAATTATCTCTTGCAAACTTTGCATTTGGCTATTTTATGTGACTTGTGACAGAAGTATTATTTCTTTAAGATATGATATGATAGAAAATTAACAGTAGCTTAATCTATTTATTTCTTCCAACTACAGAATGAGCATATTACAATTTTCTAAAAATAAATTTCAAATTAAGCCATAAACATTATTTTGTTCTATTTAATTTTGACATAGCCAATGATTTTGAAATTATAGTATATAATGTTGATATTGTTCATTCCGTGTACAGGTGCATTTTCAGAAAGTGATGGTAACAGCAATGAATGTTTTGTAATGTTGGCAAGATTATATTAGGAATGCACTACTTTTTTACTGGTGCAGTAAGCTGGGTGAATTGAAAATGCTTACAAATTCACATGAGTTTGAATAAAAATAATATAATTTATCATTATAGTTAATGAGTATAATTTTCTATGCAGTCTTTCTTCCTCTCTTTTCTTTGTGTGTTAGACCTGGATAAGAATTAGTCCCAATTTCCTCCCACTTTATGTCATTGACATTGTCTTTTGAGTACAAAGATGACTATTTGGAGGTCTGTACATGTATAATAAAGACAACTTTTTAAGATTGCTTTGTCTTTTTTCCAGCTATCAGCAGTTTTTTATTTTGGATATTGATATTCTAAATTAAATTTGTTTTAATACATTAGATGTGACCTTTTAATTGTAATGTGTTCTATTACTAATGGGCAGAGCAAAGGACTTAATAGTGATCATAAATGTTAAATGGTATTATCAATATGATACAGTAAGAGTGTAAAGTAACAATTATTCAGTGTCACACACTACTAATACTGTCATAAAAATAAACATTTTAACTCTTCCCAGTCAATATGTGTTAGTATCATGCAGAACTCATAGATAAGACAGTTAAAAAAATGTAAATCCTTCTATGGATATTAAGTCATGTTTGTTTGCAGTAAAACCATGTAAACGTGCAGTAAACACCTTCCTTTTAAACTTTCATTATGGATAGTGTTTATAGACGTGGAACTGTCTCATATCCATGTGCAATCCTGAAATGTGTTGTAATAGCTCTTTCAAATTATGTGAACTTTTCTATGTAAAACAACATGGTGGCCATTAACCTATATTTAGCTTTCTACTTGACAACTAATTAACCAGTGAAGCTAGGAATGTGGTATATTGTATTGAGATCTTACACATACATATAAATTTTGTATTTTTGTATGTTACAAGTTACTAACACATGAAACTTTGATACCATATTTACCAAAGTGAATGACTTTGGAATTGATATTAGTAGAAATGATTCACAGATGTGGAATAACCTCTGAAGTAATGGTAAAACTGGTGTCATTCTTTTAGGTGGCTGTTAATGTTTAGAACATTAGCTGCAAAAATACTGAAACTGGGTAATTTATATCAATATACAAATCTCTTTTCACTGCTTAAAGTTCTTATAAGTAGAGCAGTTAATGTGGGATTTTTGTTTTCATTTGCTCAAGAATATATTCTGAAAATAATTAAAACTGTATATGATACAGTACTGTGTTAAGAAGTATTATTCCTTCTTTTACCTCTGAAGCTAACATCTTTTTTGTTTGATACATTGAAAATCAACCAAAATCAATTGTTAAACCATAAACAAATTCAGAGAAAGACTTCTGTTGTCACTTCACTCAGTATTCTGAAAATCCAACAATGTTGAGAGCTTTAATAAATTGTGGTTTTGTGGTAAAATAGAAGTTCTTTTATGATTACTTTTATTACTTAGTGGCCTTATTTATGTGCTGAAAAAGTGCAGGTAATCTAGTCAGGATGTATTTTTCCCCTGAAACATTGCTGATTGTTCAAATGTGTAATAATTATGTTGAAAAAATCAGGATTTGGTTGCTTGGCTTAATGCTTCATCGGAAATTGATGTAAAATTTGTACAACTCAGTATTACTTACTGGTATATAATAAAATATAATACATGTGCTTTCAATATTCTTTCCTATCACTTTCTGTGCATTCAGAATGGAGAAGAAAAATGCTACCACGGAACATAGGCATATCACCAGTAATGCACGACAGATTCCTACAGATTACATGTAGGAAGAACTGTCATTCTGCATGCAATGCAGTTATGGGTCACGTGCATTAGGATCCTACTATAGGACTCCATTGACATCTCATTCTAAGAAACTAACCTGCACTGTACTGTATGTGTTAGGAGGATCTGTCCTGCCAGCTCCCCTCACAGACAAAAGGAAGATGATCTCCTTCCCCACTGACTTAAAGTAATACATAGAATATTTTCCAGGAATGTAACATTCTTCTGCATGGAAGAAAAACTTATTTTCTTATAATATCTTCACGTTTTATTTACCATACTGGAAATGCAAGTAACCTCGCTCATAATCCATCTGATAACTGTCTTCACATACACTAAGTCATACAGACATAACAGAATCAGCCATGCACCATGGTTCAAATCCCCTATTCCATGATATTGAAGAAGTGCAAAATACTGTTTTCTTTTGGAGCAGTTATGTGAGGGAAACTATATGAATAAAACAGAAGAGTAACACACTGGAATATACTATTTATTACCACAGCACACAACAAAATTATTCCTTGCAATTAGAATAACCACAGTTCATAACAAAACAGTTTAATGTTAACACTTATTGTTATAATTCCTTTAATTGGTGGTGTAACAAAAGTACAGCAAATATTTACTTTTACTTAACTAATTCAAAAGCATAATCCAAGGCCATCAGAAGTAGTTCCCTAATTTACTGAACATGCAAATTAGCAAAACTGGCATTACATGGTGAAGATACTTTTTTCTTTTAATCTGAACCTATAGACTGAGAACCTCTGCCATGGTGGCCAACATTTTTTCCTGTAACTAAAAACTAATTGGTATCACACGCTGAGTATCTTTTTTCTTTGATTTTTACCTGTAGACAAAAACTTTGTCAAGGTAACAATCAAGTTTGGTCAAGTAACTAAGAACTGTACATCTGTGTCTCCAGTGCTTTATAATTGATGGTAAATAACCAATGGTGACATTTCTTTGTTCAAAGTGTAGACTGAAACCTTTAAAATATATGAATATTACAAATGTTCACTGTTCCTATAGTAATAATTTACATTAATAAATACAAAGATTATTTCAATCTAGATTATAATTTTCTAATGTTTTCTAAAAAAAATTGTGATCAACAAAATTTGGGATCTGCTAGTCTGCAAACCAATGATTGGGAACCTTTGTACCAAAATGTTTTTGAAATAATGTTTTGTATTTACTCATTATCACATTATATTTCGAAATGCTGTTAATGTCCACAATCTTTGTTTTACGTAACAGTAAATCATAAAAATACATTCACAATTCTGTGAAAATTGCTACTGAACATTCAGTAGCTTAACAAGATATACAGCAAGGTGCCTAAGACCTGTGTAAGAAAACAGAAAGAAAGGTGCAGTGTGAAGTCTGTATAATTTCTGTGGGAAAATAAATAAAATGAAGTATATATGAAAGCATGATGTTGCTTTCAGTTATACACATTCAAAATATGATTTTCAATTAACAAGGTACTAAATACATTTGAAAAAACAAATGAGACAATATGTCCTTATACTTTACACAGAACAAATGACAGTTAATAGACTGCTTGAAAATTTAATGCAAGCAATGACTTGTTAAAAGTATCAACTTTGTGTAGAAATCTCTTTTCCAAACTTAATGTAACAGTCCCGTCAACACACTGTACATTCACACGTCCATCAGTAAGAAACAAATGCTATGAGTGAATTTCCTCCAAAGATGATTTTTGTACAGGTGGAACGTAGTTTGGAGACAAAGCTTTGCCCCTGTGGTTGAATACATAGAAAGAAGGGATGTTCCTTACAGTTTCCCATGACTTATTTTCCAAATCTACTGTTGCTCTTATTTCCTTGAAGTCTCCAGCAATATGCATGATCCCATACATTGCCACAAAAAGACTCACTATGCCTTGTGTCAGAATCTGAAAAGTTTTACAAGTCTCTATATAAGGAAGGTTTACAGATATAGATAGTGAAAAATGCATGCTTTCATATTGCAGCATACATTAAAGTATCAATGAATTAGTATTTGAGTTTGTAACTATATTCCACATTCACAGAAAGAAAAGCAAATTAATATCCGAGATACATAAAGCATATGCCTAAAGCTACAGCACTACCAATGTCTGACTGAGAAGGAGACTGCGAGAATAACCAGAGAAATACAAAACACAGATATGATGCAGCAATTGTAATACTAAATTGAGAAATCCATGTTACAGTTAATGAGATATCTGACAGTCAGCAACGGACAAACATGTAAATGGTGACTCGTTATTCCAAGACTTACTCCATTTAAACAATCCTAAACTAAATAACACAACCAAAGTAATCCAAAATGGGCATACACTAGGCACAACCACGAGTTCCTAAGAGTTTATGCATGAAATCATGGGCCAAATATAAACTGTTGGTCATTTAATCTATACAGGCAGCTAAGTTACATGTATACATGAAGACTTCCGATTTGTGATTCCAGAAATACTGAGAAGCCTGCAGCCTCCTCTAGCAAATGACACTTATGTGGATGACAATGAAATGGATGCAGTACTCACATCAATTGGTAAAGAAACAAATTTCTGTTCTGTAATCCTCAGGTACGACCGATCTGTAAAACAAATACAAGGAGTAATTGTTTCCTATCTTGCCCTTAGTCAGAAAGCTATAAAATGAGGTTAAGACGACAATGTTTGGTGAAGAACAAAAAATTGTATACTAAACTTGTAAACATATTTGTTTTATTATATAGTATATTCCCACTTTGCTTACGTTGGGCAGCTGAATATGCAGCATGAAACAAAGACAATAATCCTGCAAGAAGAAACAGCTTATGAATTAAAGCAGCCATTTTGCACCTTCATTTCTTATAGTACAGATTGTGTTCGATTGTTTATTGTTGTTCCTGTAATTACCACGATAGCAGCACCGAGTTCCGGGTCCGCCTAGTAGTGTTCGCGGTTTTTCCGAGATTGTGTTCAAACGTGAAATCACAGGCCGAAATGCCGGAGTTGCTAACTTAGTGTGCCTGACTATTACAGTGGTAAATACAAGTAAAGATAAAGTTGCATTTGTGCATACACACCGCGCCATGAATGCGTCAAGTCCCGGCCGCTGTACACCCGATAACCATTGAATAGAAGGCGGGTCTGCAAGTGGGATGGAAGAGAAGCCCTATTACTACTTGGAATCGGATGATGACAGTACACCTCGTAGCCAGTTACTTTGCTGGGTAAGCACAATGTATCATGGCATGAAAATTTCACATTCAGTAGAATCCAGATTATCCAACCTAAACGGGGTGGAAGTACGGTTGGGTAATCGAAAATGTCAGATAATGTGTAAGTCTAAGAAAATAGGGTAAATACACTCAATTTATAACTCGATTTACGTAATTATTAAATTTCAAAGAAAATATTATACGACATCAAATGAAATAAATCTGAAACAGAAATACCGTATTTCCTTGATTTTAAGACGCCATAGATTGTGATACGCATCCTTGATATGTTTTTGGGAGGAAGTAATGTTATATCTATTGTTAGACACAATCAAATGTAAGACGCGCCCTATTTAAGAAATTTTAAAAAGGGAAGAAGTGCGTCTTAAACATAAATATAATGTAACGTAATGTAAGTTTGTTCATGAAAGTCTATCTTTTAGCATTACTAATGGGTATTTGCTTCGGAGCCTCATTCCTTTACTTTGCGTCAAGGTCAAATATGCCAGCGCCTAAAAAGTAGTACATCTGTAGCAACTGAGTACATAAATGCAGAAGGTGCGTTGTGGGAGTATGATTCATTTCACTAAATGCTCATTTGACTGTTGACAAAATGGAGTGTTCCGACACGCTGCGTCGGATAAAACGGAATGTTAATCAGGAGTGTGCCGTATTATTTATAGCGTGCTGAAAAAGAACCCCAAGAATGGAATTAGATGCTGTAACATCCTAAATCTGGTTCTCGTTTTGCGTTGTTCATTACAAAACGGGGTGTTCTTGAAAAATTATGGCCGTACTTGCTAATCGCTTCTTTAAAATAATATAGGGTACTACTGCTCTCTGTTGGAATGTTACGGAGTTTGCATTGCATGAAGCGATGGCTTAGTCGATAGTACAGTTTGCAGCAGCCGAGTACATTGGAAGCGCGCTCCATTCCCATTTTCTCATTTATTTGTGAAAAAAACCTGTTATTCCGTCTTTCACATACCAGACGATCCATTCAAAATACAACCTGAGTCATTACGCATGAACCCCTTCACGCATAAAATAATTAAACCGGTGGCAATATCGAATTCTTGCAGCTGGATTCCGTTGTCGCAGCTGATGCATTATTTGAAATCGGTATGGCTGTAATTTCAGCTGTTGTGTCGCGCAATGCGAGTTTGCCACAGACATACGTTCCTATGTCCCGAAATGTTGTTACGAGTAGGAGCATTGTTGTCTTATTGAGCAGGTCTGCTTCCTTAACAGGATATGCATTGATAAGTGCTTCACACAGTAGGAAACGAAATCATGTTCGAGAATGAGTACACGTTCTGCTCGCGTCTTCTCCCGCTTCACTTGAATACGAACACAAGTTAACCCAGTCACAGTGACCACGCGGTCATAAATAACTCGAATACTGGGATCGCGAGTCTTACCAGTTGCCTTAATAAAATTTCATTATCTGTCCGTCTGTACGCATGCAACAACTCGAGAACGTAGGATCCGAGGTTTTCACGGCGGTGCGTCTTTCAAAATTGAGAACGGCTGACAGATTTTCGAAGAAATTTTATATTGGGGAATTTTTTTGAAAATTTTAATCAGATTCCAGTTTGGGTTGAGATCGGACAATAATAAGAAGACGAGACGGGGGAATTCACAGCAAGGGAATTCTTTGATTCGAAATCGGTAACCGGAGATTTTCACACTAATTTATTTTACATCTCTTGCGTCATTTTGTATGAAGTAACATGTCCTTTAGCGTAATAAGGTGATCATTTCTGTCTGATTCTGTCCAAAAAGTGCTAGTCATTGTCTGTTGGTAACACATCTCGCAATGTCAGGTCATAATATTACATGTCACACTCCTCCAGTTCTCCTTATTATTCAACCATCATAATGTGTTGGTCGGTCTGCCTAGAATGCAGGCGCTGCGTTTTGGTATGTGTCAGCGAAATGTTAGTGTTGATGACGAGGAGTCTGAAGTAATTCTCTAAAGTCTGTAGGTCTATATAAGGTGTTATTAGTGACTACCTAGACAAATCGAAAATCCAGTCTGCATATTTTCATTTTCAAAAGATGAAAAATGCAGAAAGGTTTCCAAAGAATTGCCCTAGAACTAACACAGACCACTTTATTTTACTGACATCGATACATTACGGATCATCAAAGTGAAAACACATTTTCACCAACTGAAAAATTGGCTAAGCTGTTCTTTTCAATTCCATGTCCGGAATAAGTGAATCGCCGAGATGCGAAAACGTAGCCCACGGGCGTGCGGTGGCCGCCACGTAACTCTGAGCGTGGATGACCGTTACAAATACACACTAGTGAGGGAGTGGAGAAGATCACGAAGCGATGGCACAAATCAGTCCCTCACTGTATACTAACGATTGTGAAATTATTACGTTTAGGCTGTACAAGACGACAATACCTGCATTGATATTATTTTATAGTTCCTTTCGTTCAAAAAATACAATTTTGTGTAAAAGTCAGTGCATTAAAATGCCAAAGATTTTGTCGAAATTTAATGGGGGGAAATGTTTTCAGTTACACTGTACATGCTCAGACAGAATCCTTCCCCTTTCCAACTTGACTTCCACACTTTCAGTGATGTAGTTGAAGTTCCCAGTTGTTCTGCGTCGATTGTACTCTTTAGTGCTTGCTTCAACTTGTATGCGCTGGACATCAGATGATTTCGCACGTTTAAGCTATTCAGCAGGTGGCTGCTACTAGTATAATGTGATAGGAAAGTCTTCCGATTAATATGCGAAAGTGATAAACAGTCCATCAACTTGAAACATGTTCACGAAAAGCGTTATCTGTTTACCTGACCACCCGGCCGTCCATCAATCGATGATCCATCAGTCTGTTGCATCCCGAGGGAGTGACCTATTCTACAGGAAGTTCGTGCTTACGAGCGTCTTGGAAGATGGTTATGGACGAGTTTGGTTGTCGTGAGATGCGGCTTTTAGCTGAAGTATAACCAAACAGCATAGTTCTGCTGCCGAGGACGGTTGAACTAGAGGTATGAAAAGAACCATGTCCACGATGCTGAGTGTAGTAACACAACCATGGGAAAACGATGACAATGTTGTGTCATCTCACGGGACGCTGGATTATAGTTCACAATTTTTTTTGAAACGTGATGACAGTATGTTAAAGGTGCTCGTAACTTTCTATTGCAGTTGAGTTTGCACAGCGTTGTCAATACTATTATTTAAAACTTGTCGATTTGTAAGTTGTATTAAAACGCATTTAAAATTAAATTTTTAATTTGAGCGGTAATTATACCGGATTATATAATATTTCAAAATGTAAATTACGTCGACTGACCACGGTTTCAGAACCCCTGACCCAGCTTATGGATGGCTGAATGCAGCACAGTCTGAGACTAGAAATTAAATGACTAGAAGAATTGCAAATGAGACCAGCTGAGGTTTTCCTGTTGATAGCGTCCACAGCGACATGACTCATTTCAGTTCATAACGCCTCAGCTACGTCACTAAAGGCTTGTGCTTGGTAGAAACTTCAGGAGAGCGGTCACGATGTTTTATGCCGTAATGAGATGTTCCATAGCTCTCGTTAACATCTGTAAAGCCCGACCTCTTGAATCTAATTATGTCTGTCATCTACATCCGTTTGGCTTTTGCTCAATCAGGCAACGCAAACATTGTTTTGGACTACTACTTATTTACAAGACTTCGTCATCGATAATTTAGGGCTAAGTTAAGTGCTGTCTGATAGGGTAACACAAAAGCAAGTGAATTTTACATTATGCATTGCTTGGGAACCTTCTAACTATAAGA
>NW_019060339.1:104204-118216 GCF_000696155.1 Zootermopsis nevadensis | reverse complement strand
TCTCCCCCCCCCCACGAATTTTCTCTTTGCTTCTATTCTTGTTCTGTCCTTCCTAAATCTCTTTTTTTATTTTGTTAACTCTGTTTCATGAAATAATCCTAGTTTGCACTGAGAATAGTACGAAACGCATAAATGAAATGCATATTTAGTAATTTTTAAAGCAGGCAGGACATGTAATTACCATTAGGCCTTGAAGGACAAAGCAAGTTACATACATATAACCTAAAGAATCAGAGGCGTCTTCTGCCCTCCACAGACTACGATCGAGCCAGTTCCGACTGACTGTAGTCATAAGGTATCGGGTGATTGCAAGTCCATTACAAGTTATTTTTGCGCGAAACCTATTTTTTAAAATAAAATCTGCGATTTAGTCCTAAATACCTGCGTGTGAACGACGTAACATTTGATGCCTACCCACTTATTCAACTTTTCTCCTTAAGACCATTTCTACATGCTGCTGACGGTACATCTAATAGGCTAACCGTGGTCGCTTAATGTGGAGAGCACGATCGTATATTTTTAGAAATCGCTCTGATGACATCTAATACCATGTCAGAATTGACAGTTCTATTTTTAGAACTGCGACAATGTAAATCGTGCTTGTACCAAACGATGCTCTTCAATTTTCCACGCATCCCGTGTAGTCGAAAAGTTTCCTAGCCAAATATCCCGAAGTCATATTCATTACAACTGAACAAGATGGCACGTTACTCGCTGCTGCTATACTTACCCTGAGCGCCAACGTCAACAGATTTTGAAATATTACGGCGGTCCATTGGTTGCGCCGGTTCAGCGATTTTAACATAACAGTAGAAAATGCAGCGTTTCTGATTCTTAACGCAGATGGTGCATATAGTTAAGACGTGATGAACTGATTTCATACATAAATAGCACGGCTTCCAAAATAAAATAAATTACAATTATGGTGTATGAATAGAAACTAAGAACACGTTAACACCAAATTAAACCGCTGTTGCTCGTATGATGTCCCGCAATGGTAGAAGAATGATGGCGCTATGTAATTAGTCTCGTAATTAATTGATAACGTCCTTCGTAAGTAGTCGTATGTGCTTATATGAGGCTGTCATGAAAATGGAAAAGAATTGTGGCTGTGTACTGAGCAACTTGTACTGGTACCGGTAACTCTGTCGACATGTATTGAAAGGTACCCGGTTTGAGTCTGTACATGGCAGTAGGATACCATGACAGGCTGTTTGGGGTTTTCCTCCGTTGCACTGGCGAATTTCGGCACAGATTACTATCGTCTGTTTTCAAACCCATATCTTACTACCATTTAGGAGCATCTATCCGTCACATTTGATGCTATATAAGCTTTGCAGTTGAAATAGAATCAATCACTCAATCGGAAAGTCAGTGAGCGCAAGCAATTGTCATGTCTGATGGAGGTTATTTCTTAATTTCATCACAGGAGAGTGAGAAAAATCAGCAAGAGCTGTTAACAGGAAAGAATACAACAAGGTTATTATTATTTAGTGTTCTGTCTGACGACAGGTCCATTATTCTGCCCAAAAAGAGTTCGCCAGTTTTTCCTATTCTCAGCTTCTCGTTTTATCCTGAAACTTCATCTTCTTTCCTTGTTTCAGATCGTCGGTTAGGTGCATCAGTCTTCTTCCCAGTCCTCGCTTTCCTTCAACCTGGCCTTCGATTATATCACTCAGTACTCCATTCCTTCTCAAAATATGTCACAGCCAGTTAGCTTTCCTTCGTGTAATCGCCTGCAGAATGTTTCTTTGCTCGTTGACTCTCCTCAATACTTCTTCGTAGGTCACTCGATCCGTCCACCTGATCTTCTCTATTCTTCTCAAACACCACATTTCAAAACTCTCCAGGTATTTCTGTTCCTTCTTCCCGAGTGTCCAAGTCTCTGCTCCATATAGCGCGACACTCCATACGTAACACTTCACTAGTTTCTTCTTCATCTCCAAGCCCAACTTGCTAGTGAGAAGTATCCTCTTCTTGACGAAAGTTTGCGTCCGTCGTGATTATGCTTCCCAAGTACTTGAAGTGCTCCACATTCTCCAGCTGTTGGTTTCCAACTACAACGTTCAATGGTTCTGCTCTCGGTGCTATCCTCATTACCTTTGATTTTTCAATGTTGATTTCCATTCTATACTCACTACCTGCTTTCACTAACTACAACAGGGTACTTGCCAAATAGCAGCAAAGAACGAAACGTAACGTGGTGGGAAAACATAAGCGTCTAAGCTAGAAAAATATCTGGTTGTTGCAAATGATGGGAAGAAAGATGCTACATATTAAGTAACTACAAAATTCGCGATTTACGCCAAGCATAAATGACGAAATGCCGACTTCGTGCTTCTTACTCGCGTCAGCCCGGATCCAGCCGAATGTTGCCGACGAAGAAGCGAGAGTCGAACGCGGCGTGCAGCTGGCAGTGTTGTTTTGAAACCGCTATCAGGAGGTTGCAGCTCGCGAAGCGAGACAGGTGTGTTTTGGTAAAGTGATCGTGCGACATGTGCAACTAAACCCAACATTCTGTGCTTTTTTGTAAATACAACACAAAAGGAAGTTTGTTTCTTCTAAATATCGCGATATAAGTAGCGAATGATGAATCCGATACATCTTAGTCTCATTTGACACTTTGCCGGTGGCCAGCTGATGCTAAATTTGTGATTAACTCGCCACATAATTTAACCATTTGTTAAACTAATTGAGGATTCCGTACATAAATAAGACTTTTCCCTCTTCCTGTTCCTTTGGTTTTTGTTCCTTTTGTTATTTTCTGTTGTGATGGCATCGTCGAAGGTTGCTAGACGCCGTCAAGGCAGTCTTCCAAAAGAACCACCAGCTTCTGTTGATATCAGTGATTCCGATGGTGAAAAGGACAGCGGCCTAGATGACTTCGAAATCATCAAAACGATAGGTGAGTCAAGTTGACAAGTGTTGTCAGTGCAGAGTGTTTGTATTCGGTATTCGGTGTTAAACGCGTGTTCTGGCAAGAATGAACTAGGCCGAGAACGCATGCACTAAAAGGGACAAGATTCAGAATGCCGCAATTTTCTCTATAGTGTTTTAATAACATAAAAAAATCAATCCAATCAACCTCAAACAATACAGTCGCAGCTCGATCGTGAATGTTTTCTTTCGAGTACGAAGTCCAGGGAAATGCTGTGCTATTCTGACATTTTTGTTTCGGCTAGCTTTCTGTGCTGTTAATATCGATTGTGCAGGGAAGTTGCATTGCAGACATATCGACTAAAACTTCGTGTTTGCGTTATTTGAAACAAAAATCTACCAATCTGCCAATCTTCATGTTTCGTCTCCAGAATTACTAATCGGATATCCATCAAATTTCATACCAAATGAAATTATTTTTTGGGATGTATCGTTGCTAAGTTACTACCAATTTACACGAAACTTAAATCGATCTTTTTATCATAACTTCTTATCAAATAAAAGAGAAAGGCTCATCATAAAAAGAGGCAAGATACATGTGTTTTCCCGAAGGCACGTTATACACAGAGGAACCAGTTCTGTGAAATCTGTTTCATAAAGCTGGAAAGCGTGGTGTCATCAAAAAATGCCGTTGTTTTAAATTAGAGGTAACACACAGTCACGTGAAATAACAGTTGCGCAACAATCATTTCATGCGATTCTGTGTATGAAACTCAATTTGAAACAACGGTACTTTTCGATAAAACCATAGTTCCCATTTTTACTAAACTGATTTAGTGGATCTGGTTCTCTGTGTATGACTCGCCTGCAGGGGACTGCACGACATTGTTTGAAGAGACACGGAATTTTGTAGTTTCATTACAAGAACTGTCGCAGTAGACACCGGTACTGAAATAAAGACGTTCTTGAAACCAAGCGGAGAGCGAGCGATCAGAGTGTGACCTCATGGTCCATGCTGCAGCTGTTACAACTGAAAGGTCAACTGGAGTAGGCCGACGTGAACCTCGTGGCGCAGATGGCTTGGGCCGTTTGCTGGTGTACCGCAGAACGAATCGTCTTTATGCTTTATTTGCACGGAATGCAAGTAATGAACGCATAATCTGGAGGTCTACCCGCATGTTTCACCTCTGAATTTGGCATTTGTGGTCTACTCTAAAGTATCGGACATATTTAATTTTGGTTCATACTTGTCTGATGTATCTTGTACTTTACATGAAGTTCAAATAGGACTTTAGCCGAATTCTGTGTTCATTTCGGCTTTTGCAGATACAGATTTATGGTAAAGACGTAAAAATATGTTTTACTGCTTTGTATAGAAGTAGGTATATAGTAGGTCATTGATGAGCGAACAGTCTTTTGTTTTGATGCACTGTTTCCACACAATAACTGCCTGCTAGCAGAACCCGCAGGTACAACATCGACAGTACCAAAGTCCGCCACCGGCCTCGATCCTGAGCGAACTCCATCTATTTACCATCCTCACAGCCCACCTCCTTAAGATCAATCTTGAAATTATCCTCCCATCTCCTTCTTGGTCTGCCAGTGGTCGTTTTCAAGAAGGATTCTCAACCAAAATTCTGTATGCGCCCGTTGCCTTCTCCCATGCGTGCTACATGCCCAGCCCATCAGAGCCTCATAGATTTTGCTGTCCTCACTCTGCGAGGTGACTCGTACAATTCACGCAGGTCCTCGATATTCAATATTCTAAATTTCCCACTTATTTAATCCTTCCTAGCACCTTGTTTTCAGACGTTTGTAATTTACGTTCAGCTGCAGAATTAAAAAAGAAACAAGAAAATAAATCCACATGGTCTCATTTCATATGTAAATTACTGTTTATTAATTTTTTCTCAGATTTTATAAATAGAATTGGGAGGGGGGATAAATGATGAATTTGGAAAGGATGCGGGAAAAAGCGGTCGTCGAATGAACCTATAATAAGGCAGAATCCTAACATTTACCTGGTGGAACTGAGGAAAATTGCTAGAACGCCAGTCATTCCTGGTCAAAAATCTAACTCCAGAATGCAAAACAGAATTTATACCCACTGAACCGAAAAGTTGGTCGTTTCGTTTCGTTTTTGTTTTACATGCTGATATTAAGTCCGCGCTGTGTAACCATGTGAATGGAGACGCGCTGAATCGACGGCATGGTAATTTATGTTGATTATACAGTAGCTGACAGGAATTCAGTCTGCATTTTTATCGAATCAGGAACCGTGGAACGAGAAGTGAGACATAAAATTCAAAGTTCTGATTGAATAGCTTCATATTTACGCACAATGCAATTATTTTTATTGTCCACTTGTTTAATGCTTCGTCGTTTTTCACCGAGCGCGGTTATTGGAGAATCACTTCTGTCTTAAGTAAGTTACTTACATTTAGATTCCTGACAACAGACTTCCGTGCGCGGTAAGGGGTGGGACCATGTTTCTGTAGAACCGTGTAACGTAAAATCTTACACCATTACCACTACACCAACCTTTTTTGACGGGGAATGGCACTCAACTTGGTTGAGTTAAATTTGACATGTGACTGGGGCGCGCTAGACTTTGCTTTCAAGTTGACCGTAAGTTATACTTTACATAATGACAAACTTTCTTTAGTGTATTTCTTGAAATATAAGAAATTGTCAAATTTGATAAGGATCTTAACAAGATACGCATCCATACGATGTGGTCTGTGTAAACCTATATGTACGATGAACCGCTTTAGACGAACTGGATAGCACTGGACTCGGACCTATGGTCGCTGAAATCATTCATCATGTTTTAATTAATGAACTGTCTGTTCCGAGTCGATTTATAAATTCTACCAAGGATCGCGTAGCAGTTCAGGATTAAGTCTTTACGTTTTAATATACAGGGTGATTCAAAAAGGACTTTACAACTTTGAAAGTGTATAGAAATTTATTCAGAAGGCTTACAGAATCGGTTGAGGTGTCGTTTTGTAGCAAACCAAATCACGTTTTACCTCAAACAGTCATTTTGGTTCGATATGATTGCCATTGGTGATACTGCAGACATCCCACCTGAAATCAATTTCTTGCCAAACACGATCCAGCATATCCGGTGTCACTTCTGCAACTGCGGCGGTGATTCGAGCTTTGAGCTCAGTGAGATTGGCAGGCGTTGATTTCGCTAGACTACGGACAAAGCTCTCCCTCACTCGTTCCAAAACAGCACTAGAAACACGCGGGCGACCTGGAGATTTGTCATGGCGAACAGAACAACCAGTCTCAACAAAATTCTTGGGCCAAGAGTAAATTGTAGGTCTACTGGGAGTATCCTTGCCATACTGGGTGCGAAAATTTCGTTGAACCATTGTCTCAGATTTCGTTTCTTCAAACCACAGCACACAGCGAGCGCGCTCCGCACCTGTGAAAGTAGCCATTTTCAAATGCACTGCCTCTTGCGCTCGCGGTGACGGAATTCGGTACTACAGCACAACGTGAGTCAAACTCGATTTGTTTTGCTACAAAATGACACCTCAACCGATTCTGTAAGCTTTCTGAATAAATTTCTATACACTTTCAAAGTTGTAAAGTCCTTTTTGAATCACCTGGTACATAAGTTTCTAAATTAGACGTGCAACTGACGTAAACTGTGTGACAGACTTTATTATACGTAGGTCAGTAGAATTGAAATGCGTCAACAATAGTCTTAAAAATAGGAAGTGAAGTGCTGGTTGTATCATTATTAATTTACGTTAATTCTACCAGGGATTTCGCCGGCAGGGACTTGTGACGTCTTGCTCTGATAGTTTTTTTCTTTTTGTGTAATTCGGGCGTAATTTGTTACCAAGCTCTCGCACGCTCCAGGCAAATATAATTTTGCCCCACGTTTGTGAAAGTCTGGATGAATTAAGGAGGTAGTCTATCCTGAGTTTCTTGTGCTAGGCTGCGACCTTTTGTGTCAGCTACAACGTCTTTCAGGCTGTATTGTTCTGATATCTGCGAAAAGCATCGTAACAAAAGTGAAATGTAAACGTTGTTACGAACACAGAAGACACCAAGCGTCGCGGCCGAGTGGTTGGCACTCTCACTTCGTATTCGGGACGTTTCGGTTTAAAATCTTAGCCCGGAGACTGACTGTCACGATTGAGGTTTTCTTTGTGTGGCTTTTCTCGGTCTTTCCAGTCAATTTGCTGGGATCGTGGCAGCTTAAACTAGGCAATTTCACTCCACACGATCGCTTCATTTTATACACTTTTAGGGCTTTTTAATCATCGTATAATTCAAGGCTATAGTTTCTGGGCTACTGACGAAGTCGATAAATAAACAGTAAATGAAAGTAAATTTACTATATTTTGATGTGTTCTGGGGCCCACCCAGCCTCCTATCCAATGGGTACCGGGGTCTCTTCTCCGGGGGGTAAAGCGCGGCTGGGTCGTAATGCTAACCACTCACCCCCATCTAGTGCCGAGGTCAAGGAAGAGAGGAGCTATACCTCCACTCCCCCCAAGTGCCTACATGGCGTATAGTGGGACAGCTTTACTTTACTTTACTTGTACAGAGTGAATTAAAGAAAAATGCCTTCGTGTCCATTATGTATAAGAGATATCCGATAATTGGAATTCTGCATTAAAGATTGTCAGACGAACATGACTTCGGACAGCATCTTTGCAACATACTCCATCTTGATATGAAGCCTAGATCAAAATCATTTTTATCAAAATAGAACTGTTTATACAAAGAATTACATAACACAAAGTTCAGATGTAGTTGAAATGCACACAATTTTTTGATGTTTTAAACGTAACGGAGAAGGGAAAGCATTAAGTTCGTGAACTGTGTCTAGGCCAAATTAATACGAGTATCAAGGTCATTGCGGTATGTAAAACTCAACAAAAAAAATATATGTGCCCAGTTTTGGAGTCTATTTTCTTGTCTTGTCTTGTTAAGTACTGGAGCTATGTTCTTGTTCCTCGCCAAGTAACACTTAGGTTGCGTCCCCATAACGTGCTGATAACTGCAGTGCAGTGTTGTCAGTGGCCTACCGCAATCTGTGTCTTTGGCCTTGTCAGTTTCATCGGAAATTGAGTTCCGCTTTAAAGAGGAAAACTTACAAACAACGGAAAGAAAAATGAGAGAATATTGTCACGTTGCACTTGGATCAGCTCTGAATACAGCCTGTGTATCATACTTAAGACAACTGTTGTTGGTCGCGTTCTTGAGGGTTCGTGAGTTTATATCCAAACGACGTGTTACATACTAAATACTTAAAATGTGAAACCTTTTCTGAAATGTCATTTTCAAATTTTTCAGGTTGGACATTTCCCTCGGAAAACCAAGCCCTTATCTATGTTGTTTGATATATTAAGATTGTAATCTTTACTAAGTGTGTAAAGTTAGCTTATTGTTTTCTAGAGCTCATGGTCATTTTGTTTAAGTACTCCCTCCTTCTAATGCCGAGGTTGAGAATGAGTAGGAGCTGTACCTCCTCTCCCCTAAGTGCCAACAGTGGAGTGTATAACGGAATGTCTTTTTATCATGTCGTCTGCATAGAGGGTTCAGAATTATTTGGTTAACGTCAAAAATCTTCCCATAACACGAATGTTACTTTTGATAGCGAAACGATAGCTATAGAAGAGGAAGAATAAGAATAAGAATAATAGATTTGACTGCGAAGAACGCTGTAATTACTGGGGCATCCGGAACAATTGGTGGAAGTATGGCTAAACTACTGTTTTCTGTTGGTAGCCATGTGATAATTAATGGTAGTAACCAAGAAAAATTACAAGAACTTAGAAATAATTTTAAAGATAAATATACGATAGCACCGTGTAATCTAGCAAATATTGATGAATGCACTAATTTGGTGGCTATCTTAAAAAAATAGATGTTTTAGTTTGTAATGCTGGAATCACTAGAGATGCGCTAGCAGTAAGAATGTCTAATGAAATATTTTTTCAAGTAATAGATATAAATTTAAAAGCTACCTTTATTTTAATCGTGAAGCGATAAAAACATTTTTAGTTTATGAAATATAATAATAATTGTTTCCCGTTACCAGAATTCAGGAAAAGCTAATAATAGAATATATTTATATAATGATAACTGATACATTCTTAAAAATGTGGTAAAATTAAAATATTCTGAAACGAAAGGATAAATATACCGCATTTGCGAATAAATTAAAAGAATATTAAACTTAGGAAATCTTTCCTACAGTTCAGTTCAGAATATTTTATCTTTCGGATGTGAAGCATCTTTATGTCGCCCTAAACAAAAGACACCCCCGTAATGGGGGGGGGGGAACCAATCTTAGGATTGACAACTAAAAAAAGAACATACTTAGGTGGAGGATGTCGATGTTGTCCTCGGTTGTGACACCGTGTTTACTTTTAGGTAGACACACTTTGATGATTGAGTCAATAAGCTACTGAAACGTCAGACAATATCTACCAGACTACATGGTGCACCGTCCCAGGGGAAATACACCTTCAAGTCAACCCATTCATAATAGTAAATGGAATTAATTCTCTAAACACCTTACTTTCTTCCGATAATAAAATGATCATTCAGAAATCAGAGGTGGATCTGAGATTTATCCTGGTGATGGAGGCGGTAAGAACCTGTGAAAGTTCCGTCAGGACCTGCATACTCGTCGCCTTGTGAACCTGAAATCTCACCTAGGTTGACTTGTTTCCATTTTCTGTGACACGTTGGATGATGAACCAAACGCGCAGTTATTAGGTTTCAGAAAACTGGTCTTAGTTTACTTCGTTCTTCAGACGAAGTACGACTTCATGAACTGTGAAATGTAAACATTTCCAGCAATGCTTGTGAACATTGTTATTGAACTTGAAACGCTACGACCACGTTAGAATTCCGAGCACGATGTTTAGACGCAAGCGGTTTATTCTCCGTACTTACTGACTGCTAAGAGTAGCCTACTTTAAATGTGGCAGCGCCCCATTTCTCTTTCAGTTCAAAAGTTTATTTTGGTGTCAAAGGGTAATCGTAAAAGAAAATAAGATAACCAGACACGCCTCTTTGACGTCCCACTTTAAAGAATCTTTATACAGGCTGTCCCAAAATATGTATACACAATGCTGACGTATGTAGTAATGGTTGTGTGTATACGTCGTTTAGGGTCATCTTATATTTGCTGTCTCTTTTAATTGAACTGTTCAGAATGAAATCTGAATACATTAAATCGAATTCTCAAACACAGTATTTGCAAGTACATAAATAGTAGAGGTTGTATTCAGGAAGCCGTTCCTGATGGTGTTTTGTTTTATAGAGCTTGCTTTTCGTCGTGTTCCATTAGTAGCTGTGGAGTACTGTGCTCATTCGATCATTCTATGTAGTGGTCCCCCCTGAATAGCCGCTGGTTACTGCGTTATCAAATACACGTAGTCCAACAGAAAATGATCCGGTTCAGTACATTAACCCTCTTGATATGTTCTACACGTAGACTCTATTATCATTTATACCAGGTTTCATTAGATGAAAAGCAATCAAGAAGAGATTGGAAATATATTATTTCTAGGTCGTAAAATACAAATTTAAGTCAGATTAAATCTTTCCTGTTTCTCTCTCGCTTTGAACATTTTATTCCTGTGACTTGAAGGTAAATCTGTCACAAAAGATAGTGAATGGTATTCCTAAAGGGATTTATCGTGATATTTCAAGCATATCTTACATTTAAATGACCTGTCCACTTTAAGATTCCACTACAGCCTATAATGACATGGCCTGGCGTCCTGCTATTCACCTCACAGCTGTGTAAACCGTTTCGAACTTCACTGAGCCTTCACTAGATCCTGCTTCTTCTTTCGTTCATTACACAGCATTTTGTAAAAAAATTTCTACGACAATTTATTTTATTCCACTCGTGTCGAGTGTGGCGTCTTAGTGGGTAGAATAGGAATGCTTAGACTTTTACGTATATTTCAGAAAGGCCTTCTTCGTCTACCAAGTAGACTGCGTGCAGGTTTACCGACTAACTATAAAGTACACTTCTTCCTTTCGTGACTTTAGTAGAAGCAAAATAATGTATTTAAAAAAGATCTTTAAGATTTTAATTTTTGAAGAATTGTAATTGTGCATTCTTTAAGTTATGATGAAATGACGTTTTCAGTAGCATAACAAATACGCATTTTACTATACAAATTCAGCTATCGTAGATAAACCGCGTCGAACGTTGAAAGTTTTTAAAGTTTCCATCGTTTTGGTAGATATTACAATGACTGTCTTCAGGGTGAATTCGGAACGAAGTAAAACATCAGACTCCAGCTGCGAAAATAAATATCAGGACAAAAACAACGCATTTTGTTTTAAAATAAAAGTTCTGGAATATGCCATGATAAAACGTTATGCTTGGCTGAATAATACTTTGTAATCCAAACTTTTAATTGTTTAATGGTTTAGCCCCCTCCCCTACCATTCTCTCCCCAGAAAAAAAAGAAAAGAAAAATGCACATTTAGATTTGCAGACATGAGTTTCCGATTTTCTAAAATTGAGGAAGTGGATGTGGACAGACTATTTTTGGGAAAGAACTCTTTGAATGACATGTGTGTAAGTGGAGACATTATTAATGAAGGTAATATCCCATTTGATTTACGTCGTACATGTGAAATATCCTCAAAGCAAGCTTAAATTCTTTAGATTTGTGTTCGGGACACCCGATCATTACGACTGAGATTTATCATGATTTTCAGTAGTCTCTCCAGATGAATGCCAATGTTGTATAGTCTTTGCGTCGTAATTTTCTAATAATGAGATCAAATCAATTAAAACATATCGTGAAACGTTCGTATTTAGTGTAAATTCACAGTTCGTTGATGAGCTGCAGATGAGATTATGCACATGTAATTTTTATACGCCGGATCTCGGCACTCGTATGTTGAGTATATTCGCGTGTTATAAACGCCGTCCAACTACGGATCCCGAAGCGGCTGTTGTGGCGTGTGCCAAATGGAGCGTAAGAGGAGAAGAACGATCAAAGTAACCTTATGAAATCATGCGTACACTTATATTGAACAGTAACGTAACATCATCCTCTACCGCGCTATTTTTGGTTCACTTCATCGCTTTCCAGTGAAATTAGCTGTATAAATCTTGAACATAGTTGTTTTTATAAAAACGCAAAATTGTTTGTTTACCTAAGCGTCGTAGTATGGAGACAAATCTCCACGTATTCTTAAGCTCAGCAGTAGATTCAGTTAGTAATTTTCAAACTCCGGTCTCACTATTACTGCGGGAAGAGGCCCCGATACATATTAGAGAGGAGACCGACTGACTGGTCTTCGCAACCGGTCAAGGCGTAGTGGCGTGGTGAAGACAAATATCTGTCCCTGCCGGAAATTGAACTCCTGATGACCAGACCGGATCCACCCACTTTACTGATTGATTTGTTGGTGATTGTTGTACGGAAATACTATTATTAGGAGTTTTTTTTTATTATTGCGATAGGGTGAGACTGTTTCAGCGAAACTGCGGTCGCTGATTGAGCGCATTGTCCTTTTCCCAGGTGGTACGTGAGTGAATTTTGGTCATCGGTGGAGTGATGCTGGCAGGGGAAATCCGAAGTACTCGGAGAAATAGCCTGTTTCAGTGCCAGTTTTTTTGTGACAGATCCCACATGGACTACCTTGGGAGCGAACCCGTACCTACACGTGAGGAGTCAGTTACTAACAGCGCGTGTTATGACACGTCCTTTGTTAGTGGAACTGTGAGCTGTGATTGCGAATACAATGGTCTTAAACCGTAGTGCTTTTCAGTGTTATAGTCTTTTGGCAAGCGAGTATTCATTTATGCGCTCGTATTTAACTGTATCTTATTAAAAATTACTATATCTCCGGTGCATAAAGAGTATATCAGCTTCATGATATCCGCCTGACTCTTCACATGAAAGTCCTTAGTTGAAATCGCTAGCGAGGGATGACTATCCTAATGATATATTTGTGGATGTCATTAGTTCCTGCAGGTGAATGATGAATTACATGTACGAAAATTTGCTACTATAATTTATCATCATTCTCTGTTCATTACCAACCACTACAATAATTCACATTAAATGACCTGCAAGTATTTAACATTCGGCACAGCCTGGAATTCAAATAGTCATCAACTGTTTTTGGATTTTTTTATAAAGCTTTTGCTACATTTTAAATATTCCGACGGTTTTCTTCTTGTATATCGGTCTGGTCCAGTCTTAGCCCTCAAATGACATCAAAATTATGAAATAATGGTAGCTTGTAATATAATATGGTACATGAGCTGAAACCCATTACGTAGGAAAAACTTTTCACATTAATGAACGCAGAACACCTCAGCATAATGGTTAGCATTTTGTCCTATTTGAGAGGAACTGTACTTAAAAGTTTGACCCATAATTCAGCTATCTTCACTGAGGTTTTTTCCTCAGTTCTCCCAGGTAAATAATGGGATAGTACCGCTAATAGACCACGGATATTTTCTTCTATCTCCTTAAGAAGTCATTCATATGATGCTGTGTAATCAACACAGCTTACAAAGCCTTGTTGAATAACCAAGAAACACTCTTTTCTTGGGTCAGAATTAGTCACGCAATGAAATTTAAACGAAATCGTCTCAGCCTTCCGAGTGATGAAAAGATTAAAATGGTTGATATATAAGTTGCGAAACAAGCCTACAGTAGCAATCTAAAAATAATCTTTGTATCATTTGTCTTCTGTCTCCGTCTATTAAATCACCTTCTCTTTGTGACTAAGCAAATTTGTATTCCACTCTTCAAACTGCTGTAGCGTGTTCGCATCTTGGGACTCTTTGTGCATTGTAATATGATTTTCTAGTGGATCGTCTTAAATGAATTGGCAGTCGTGTATTTTGAGACGGGAAGTTTAAAAATACTTGTCTATTTCACAAGAGTGTGGGTGCACATATTTTTAAATATTTCAGAATGTTCTGTCGCAATGTCCATGTAGCGCAGTAAATAAATATAATTACTTTTTTATCTTATCCAACTTTTGCTGAACCCTTGTGGAACACATACGCACTCTAATGTTTGTGACGTGAAGCAGGGTACAGGTCGAAATTGAATAAATTAAATACGAATTTGTATCTAGTTAAATATTTATGAAATAAA
>NW_019060339.1:64673-103447 GCF_000696155.1 Zootermopsis nevadensis | reverse complement strand
AATGGGTACGTTTAAGGGGATACAATTTTAATTTTAAGTGGTAATAAAGATACTGGAATTTGTTATGCCTATATGCATTCTTCACTCTGTTTAACACAATTGTGCCAGGAAAGATGTGTTAAAATTCCGGTAATAAAGAGCGACGTTTAGACTTATTTGTCGATGGTTGCACAGCTGTTTTATAACAAATATTTCACCGTACAAAATGTTAATTTTATGCACTTCGTGCAAAGAACTTGCAAACCTACAGATACATCATTGGCCTACACACAGACAGAAACGCTGTGGGGACTAAATCAGTAATTCTTTATTCTTGAACTCTGCATTTGGAGGTGTGGTAATGTAGTTTAGGAACAAATATAAAACCTGTGTAGATTCTATACGTTTTAATTTTCATTCTAAAAGGGCTCATGGTCTCCTGTTAAATATTGTCTCAGTAATTGGCCCAATTGTTAATTCGTAAGAGTCTAATATCCTGTGTGGGCTTTAGCTAATTCTTTGCATTAATTACTACTGGCATATGTTTATTAAATATTCTTTTTAAGTGTTCTGGTAACTAAGAAATTGATTTGACTCATACATTTAAAACAAAAATTATTAAAATTTAAAACTTGTATTTTAAACATTTCCCTATGTATTATGAATTTCACGGAATTTGATTAAAACAATTGGCATGCAGTTTCTCTGCCTTTCAGTTCTTTAGCTATCTCGACAACTATCAAAACCCAGTTCAAAATTGGTTTACCCGGACAAATCTTAAATGCATTATAGACATCGATCTATCTGCGCAAAGCCAGTGCCTCACTAATTAAATTTTACGTCTGTAGACAGATTGGCTTGTTCACTGGATCAGTCTTAACTGTCGCTGAATATGCTTAGTAGGAAGCTACTCAGTTCAAGGTTACATTTTGAATAAGAAGACTCTGTAATCCAAAGAGAGAGTAAAACGCCCACTGTATACAAAGCCTTCTGTAAAGGAGTTACAGAATATATGTAGCCTTTATAAATTTCCAGTGAAATAAGAAGGGTTAACGAGGTTCTATCGCGCAGGTAGACTACAGTTAGATCGTGGTGTTGCGAGATGTAACTAGAGACTATTTATTACTGCATCAACATTGATCATTATTATGTATATATTTCCGTTAGGTTTCGGCTGGTTACCAGTACGATTCACTTACCTGAGTGCAACACCACATGCCTCAGGAGACCAGTTTGGTAATTTAATGTAAAATCTGGAGAGGAAGCTTACAGTATCAACACCAAAGCGTGACTTACTCTGATTGGTTCAGCTCTCACCACGTGAAAATTGTTGCCATGGCACTACAATTGATCACCGGTCATTTTGTCTGTGTTCTGTTATAACATCAGTGAAGGCGGTGAGAATAATTTCACGGAGGCTGCGGAGGTGGTTTGTGAAACGATGTCGCTCTGGACTTATGTTCGAAAGTATTGCATTGGATCCTCTGTAATATTACTAGTTTAATTACTTTCATCAGCATCTCCAGGCGAATTTTGGGGCTGTACTTTGTTGATGATCGCGATGAACTCTTACCAAAGTATGGTACATTCACCGTTTATCATATAAGCTATATGGTATTACATATAAGAACAACTAAACAAATGGGCTTTCTAATATTTGGCAAACATACACGCTGATTGGACAGATTTATATTAATAGAGTGGGATGGATTAATTGATTTTTAGGGTACTTAACGGCCACGTAAGAAGCCATCCAGGCATTGGTAGCATCCTAAATTCTCGCTGCCAGCGTAAGCCTCAACTAACTGGCTAACAAAGCTTGTTTCGCTGAAACTGGCTAACGACGCATTTTAGGTTTTGCTGTGTCCCATTGCATGGAGTACCACTTAACTACGGAAATAAGACAGAAGACTTTATTTTTCGTTCTTAAAAGTGTTGGCCGGGTTAACATAAACTATGTTAACGATGCTGTTTTAACTGTGAATTTCGTATAACATCGTACAAAATAGAAATACTTCTATATCTGTTAACTTTAACTTATAATGGACAATCATATTCAAATTATAACTCTGCAGACCATGGAAAGGACTAAGGTGGAAGCGATCGTGGTCTATTTTAAGGTACGATAGTTCCATCTGCTTAAAATGACGTGAAAACCACTAAAGTTCCCAGGATTGTCGGTGGCCCCCCTCCCGGATTGAACCACGTACTTTGATAATATAAACCAAGCACTTGCTACATCCTCTCCAGCTTCAAAACGTCTTGTGTGGGCCTGCAGGTTTTATGAAGTGTCTTTCATAACAAAGTTAACTTTAGTTAAGTTAAAGTCACGCGGGTGGCTGCATTTGGCCTTCAGTTGTACATTTTCCCATTAGTGGATACATAAAGAACCCATCAAATTATCTTTACACTCCAGTTTCTTCTTTTATGCCTTCACTTACGACTGCCGGACGGAGCGTAAACAAAATTAGAGCTTTAAGTTGTAGAGCTGCAAAGACTCAGAATATCTGCTGTAACAGCAGAACTAACAAATAGCGTGATTAAAGCTGATACTGGAAGCTAATGTAGTTATCGTTCTTAATTCGTATTAAGTCAGAAGAAAAATACGAGTAGCTAATAATATACCGGGTGCAATACTGCTTGTGAGTAATGAGTTTATAATATATTACTTTAAACGTATGTTAATTTAAATTTTTAAAATATGGACTTTTCTTCTTCGTCTAATCACAAGGTTTTTAGTTTCACAGACGTACAAGGACACATCTCGAAACTTTCAGACAATAGCAGTCCGCTGAAGATACAGTGACCGAAAAGTCACACAGCCCATATTAAAATATTTATTAATGGTTGCAATTCATTACAATTCGATTGGTTTAACAAACACGCACTGTCGCTGTGGCTGTGGCTGTACTACACCCAGTGCATATCACGTCAGCCAGGCCGTCAGTTGTGTTTCAGCAGTCGAAGTGCAAGGATGTCTTTTTCACATCTGCAACGAGTGTTCGTTGTCGAACACTACCTAGCATCTCGTTCTTCATTGCCTGAATCGATTTAGGGACACATTTGTCAATTCTTGTTTGCCAAACAAATCGACAATATATCGTCTGGTGGACCGTGTCCATCATTGCATGTACTCTTAACCTGGTTGCATCAAATTTGAGGAAAGTATCGAATGCATGCACCGCTCAGCGCGTTGGACATTTTCAGCACGTAATGTAAAATTGTTTTTTATTTGTTTTATGATTTGTTAATATAACACGTCAGGAATGGACTGCGTGACGTTTTCATCACTCTGTATGTTTGCATTGCTAATTTACTTGTCATTTTTTCATAGTATTGTTACACTGTACGGGACTACTAAGAGTAAATACGCTTTACAATATGTTACAGTTGCTTCTTTCGTAATGCGTAATTATTTGTGTAATCCTAACCGAAAGTTGTTAGCCGTGCACTTGAATTATAATTCACTTAGTCTACATGTGTGGTACATAAGCACAGGGCAAATTTACCTTTGAAATTTTATTTTCAAAACATGTAAACAAGTCATAAGCAGCGATATTCTTCGAAGTTGGTCAACATATTTTTTGCAGTCCATGTAATTTCATGCTTGATTGCGACATAAGCTTAATAATCCTGTACCTCTGAAAGCGTTGAAGCAACAAGAGCGAAACGCTTGTCCAAATGCGTTCTTTGTTGCATACGTCATTGGCCTTGATTTTCATGTACTATAGACATCAGTGACCTTAATGTTCACTTACTATAAATGTAAGATTCCTAATTCATATTCAGATTAACTGATGCAAATGTAATCACATAACATTATAGGAATATCGTGTTAGACATTGTCCACTCTCTGAGGTATACTTGATGCACGACTTTTCGGGAGTTGGCTGTACTCCCGTCCAATAGTTACAGTACTAGCCCGGTATCGGAATGGACTCGAGTCAGACGCCATCCGATGTCACTAAAAATCATGCAAAAATCTGACGGTATAATGACAACCAGTCACTTGAAGAAGGGAATAGACCCAAGTCCCGAAACGTCGTGTGTATTATTTATACTTCTGACAACGGGCAATGTCCAAAATAGTAATGTAATGAATCAACTATTGTTACAAAACTTTTCTAGAATAATTAATCACACTGAATTATTAATTCTGCATGTTACGTGAATTATATTTTATTATGTTGTGTTAATTAGGGCTATTTAAGTTATCGAAGTGTGTTCGAGATACATCTTACAGATAAGTAGTTATGAAATTTTGTTATACAGTAACGAAGTCTTTTTGGAGAAGATTATAAAGAACATATTAAGACTTCTTATAAAGTAGGGACTGTGTCTGACAGATACAGCCCAAAATAAAACTTGCACTATAATTGAATACACTTGTAATACCAGAATTAATTGGACTTCGTTCAGTAGTTTCGGAGATGAGAAATGCAGACTGACACACAAATATGTTTATCACTTCGCGTAAGAAACTCGCGATAATTAATTCAGTGAGAAATGAATTTCGAAATTTCGAAACGAAGAGGATATAAGGCACGATTAAACAGCAGCCCGCGATACACTGGCCTCAATAGTCTCTTTCTAATACCCTGGTCAGGCTTCGGTTCACATTAGTTCGTGACGGTGACAACCTTGAACACAGTGAAAGTTATCTGAAGGAGATTAAAGTTACATCTGCGGTCAAAGGTGAATGGGATCTGACGAGAGTGGCGTTTTTAAATTTTAAAACTTACAGGATAAAAGGCGAAGTTAACCGTACTTTACCTGAGCATCAAGCCATAAAGCAGTAGGCTACAGGAAACATGGAGGCTGAGCTCCACGTATTATTAACCTCGGCGTTATACTGAAAACGGTGGTTAGCTTCTCGCTTCGGCAGTGTTGCCACCGGAATAAGATCCTGGATACTCATGGAATAGACGCCTGGGTGGGTTCCAGAACCGAGCTGGGGGAAATCCGTGTCCCTGTCTTTGTGATGACCGGGTTGGTTGTCGCGGTTCGGTTTTGGTACTTGTGTTCTGGAGGAATGTAATGTGGAAGGATGTTTATAAAGTTTACATATGCTACAACATATGCATTAATGTTGAGAATAACATATTGTACACTGCCAAGTACGTGTGTAGACTGTATTATCATGTTTATACCATTGAGGAGCCGGGGTAGCTATGTCAAGTGACTAGGTAGGGGATGGACGACCTCGGATCGATTCTCATCAGGGGAAGGAATTCAATTCCTCGATACTACGTCTCGACGGGTTAACCCGGGTCCCTGTCCAAGGATACTAGAGACCTCCTACGAATCATCTCCCCCACATGAAACTTCACTTCCGTTACCCCTGTATTCCTTCGTAGTGTGGTATTTGAACTCAAGGTTAGTCCTTTGACACCCTAGCCACACAGTTTCAGGAGTCTCTTGTACATTAGAATTGCTAGTGATTTCTGCCACATAGACGCTCTGGAAGATGGACAGGAGGAGAAGAGAAGAATAAATGGAACAAAGAAGAAGGAAATCAAACAGAGAAGAAAGGGGGAGGAGACGAGGAGCGAATAAGAAAATAAAGAACGAAAGAAGGAGAAAAGATAAACCTGAAAGAAGGCAAATATAATCAACAATTTAAATCGTGGTAGTGATTGTGTACCACCTGCTTTAACAACCAATAAGTCTGCTTTTTTTATTTGTGTTTCGTTTGATTATGGCTGTAAAAAGTAATTAATTCCTTTAACAGCAGTAACAGATTAGTCTTTAAAAAAGTGTGGTGTTGTATTTGCGGAACGGACAGAAATGCTAAATATTATTTACACGAACTTCGGATTTAAAGGATTAACGTAGATATTTGTTTGCTCTTGCGAAATCTGAACCTTTATTAAGTTTTTGAGCATCCGTGGTTGTCAGAAATCCAATATGAAAGCAATATGTTTTGGCCTACATCGAAAGCAGACAGGCATTTTTGTGTACATGGAAACAGCGTGTCTGTAACTCGTGATATAAATCTGTCGTTGATCACGATGCAATTTATCGTGAAGCAACAAGTTTTCAATCTGGCATTGTCCTGTTTTTTGTGAACACCCAAGAATAGCTTCACCAGGTTGTCTGTGATCTCGCAGCAGGGATGGTGCAAGGGGGCACTGAACTTCGTTTAGGTGTGTGGAGCTGTTCCATGCTTTCAGTCGGTTCTAATAACCTCATTTGCAATAATGCTGACCGTCGTTCTGAATAACTGTGTAAGACGCAGAACAGGTGTTTTGGGTATAAAGCCTTGTGCCACAGTGCTGGAGCAATGTATTACAATATAAGGGGAGTTGTAGACTTTCGCAGGTCATTGTAACTATTATGCGTTCGTTTTAGTAAGAGTTTAAAATCAACACATTGTTCAGAAATAACGTCTCTCTGTTCTTTCGGCTACCCGCAAGTTTCACCTTCGAAACTATTGAATAATTTTCTATAAATGTACCTACGGTTAAGGTGTTTGCATAATTTAACTTTGGTTAATACCAATCCAATATAACCCCAATTTTTCATGCGCGTTAGATTGAATGATAATAGTTTCAAAAAATGGCTCCTAGTACAGAAGCCTGTCAAATGACATTATAGAGACTTGTGATTTGAATGTGTGATTGCGACTAAGCATATAATGAATTCTTTTAGGGCTACCAGCCGTGTCAGGTGGTTGAAAGGCGAAAACACCGACGTTTCGAGAACCTTCTTCGTTTTCGTCCTCAGGGTACTATATTATATATAGAGATTATGAAAATACGCAACTCATATTTGAAATATATTTCATATGATGAATGATCAGTTAGAGTTATGTAAGTCTTCAACTCAGAAATATTCTACGTTGCCAGTTCTCCATCTCTTATTTTGACTGCAAAAGGAGAAGGCAAAGAAAATAAGTAGGAAAGAAGTGCGAATATTTTATAATTTCTAATGCACTATACTTCGTTGAGGACACAGAAAAATTTAGAAACTGATTACAACTTCGTATTTCGTTAGCTTTTTTTTCACACTCCAATTTTGTAGTTATTTTTGTTTGTAGTTAATAGTGTTATAACTTGGACGTAACTTCTAAGTACCAATATAAAGGTTTTATGTTTCTTTCTTGTGCTCTAAATCGATAAAAACTATTGGATATCGCTTTAAACTTCTGATACAAGAAGTTTATAGCGATATTTAGTAGTTATATGTATGGGCGTGACTCTTGAGGAACGGAGCAACGTCTTATCACATCCAACACGTCTCTCCATGAGAATAGTTCTTCATAGACGTATTTCACTTAAACAGTAGAATACAGTACAATCAATAAAATCTTCTCGGGCAATCAGCCGCGTTAGCTGGTTACCGTAGTAAACCCACGTTTCGGGAACAAACTCTGACCCCATCTTCAGGGTTCTGATGTGACTGGATCCTCGGAAGTCACGATTAAGATAAGTCAGATTCTAGGCAGCTTGTTTTCAATGTCGTGAGTCAGTGTCGTTATTTGACTCAGAGAAAGGGTACAGTTGAATTGATGCTAAAATATAGGCTGTAGTCCTAATGGTAAATGTTTTTCAGTTTAATGAAACTTGGGAATCGCAGTTGGCCAGCTCAACAAAGTACGTGTAACGTCCCACGTTATGCTAGTAAAATATTTATTGTCATGTAATTTGTAACTTTGGATTTTATAGAGCTGTAGGAACAAAGAAAAATAAAAAAGATTCATAGTAGACGAAATTAAACTCGAGATGTTAGACACTTTACTATTTTGATTTTACTATTGATAGATCTGTAGGTCTCTTGTCAGTCTTCCTTTCAGTCGATCTTCCGGGCTGATGTAGTCAGCAGACATGTTAAGGTGGGTCCAGATTACTCTAAATTGGGCTTATACTCCGTCTGCTATGCCTCCATAAATATGGGCGGATTCACGAGTTCAAGGCCAAGCAACGCTATCACCTGGTGCCGCGGCCTAGAGCGGCTCGCTACATTGTCGACAGAGGAGTATCTACAACGGCAATTCACCACGATAGTCTGCAGAACGAGTAGTCTGGATGCACCTTTACAAGACCTGCGTCTGCGAGATAGTCACTCCAGTACTCCACATGCGTCTGGTTTATTCACTATGGCTGTCACGTAGAACTGGACCTTGAAGATGGATGTCGGCTGATAAACCTTCAACTGAACACCATATGAATTCTGTACGGCTGAGTGCACTTTGCTTTCTAAAGTAAGAAGAGGGAAGAAGAATCAATATCTGTAAGTGTGGGAGGGACGGAGTCGTTTCCGTACTGCGTGTGGAGGTTTCTTGTCGAAAGTTTGACAAATGAAGAGCGCGCGGTGTTACGCCGTGCTAGGAAAGTGATTTATATCAACTACCGCGTTCCTACGCTGCTGATCTGCATGTCGAAGCCAGGTGACAGCCTCGTCTTCATCATATTGATAACGTAGCTTAACATATTTATATTATTCGGAAATAAATGTGGAAAACTGCGTTAGAAAATATATATTTTCTGCGTTCTTTATACGAGGAACACACAACGCGTAGGTTATGTGCATGTGTTTGTCCGTTTTCCTGTATTCAAATGTCAGTTGCATAACCAGTACTTTGTATGAAGTGTGCAAATTTAACTTTGTAAAATGTTCTCAAAAGAATTCCATAGGTGCAGACATAAAATCTAATTGACCTACAGATTTGTTTTAAATATAGTTCGATGCAAGAAAGATGCGCCCCTGTGCAGTTTAATAGCTCTTCTATGATATGTCTACTGTTTTCTGACTATTTAAGCAAAATATCTGTATATTTATTTAACAAAAATGAAAACTATTCAAATGGAATTAATTTCGCAATACTATCGACCAGTGCAAGATACAGAATAGCGCATTTGCAAATTCTGTGTGCTCCAAATTAAATTAAATAGCCCAGAAACTGAAATGTTGAATGTTTCTCATTTTGTTGGTCCTAGTTATAGTTACTGTTGTCATGTAAACACAACAAAAAGTCCAAACATGTTTTCATTCTACATGAGTTTAAAACAAGCAAAGTGACTCACTTGTCATCAAGGCATGGCGAGGTCCTAGCAACGAGTATACTGAATAAGCATCAGTTGCGAAAAGCCGAGAAGGGATGGTCCTCTTCCGTAGAGACGAAATACGTATCTGTTACGAATTGTTTCAAAGGGCCTCAGACGTGGTAGAGGTATTACTAATTTGGAAAGATAATATTAAAATTGGTCTTAAATAAGGTATGGAGGAATGCTGACTGGACTCAACGGGTCAAGGATTGGGTTTAGTGCCAGGCTTTTGTAAGCACAGTGATGCAGCCTCGGTTGTCATAAGATAAAAAAAACATACCGAATATTTAATGTTGAATAATTTCGGTTTGGTAGCAACATCAGTTCCCATTCATTACCAATCGTAAACCTGACACAAGTGGCAACCGTCAAAGTTTCGATATAAAGGAACGAAGTACGTGAGAGAGTATAATGGATGAATATAGCCCCAATTTTCATAATAATTTTCACGTGCGATGTCGACATTAAACCCCTTGAAACGTGTAAAATGGGCTTTTATTTCAATTATGTCCATTTTTACTTCACTCTAATTTTAAGCTTCTGCATATTGTTAGTGTAAGTTTGCGAATACGTCTGGCCTATTTCGGCAAACAGTTTTGGTTGCTTTGAATGAAGAAATAATTTGGGGTTTTTGTTACTTCTCTCAACACCCGCTTCGAATTGTTTTCCTTTGCTGTCGAGGAATCTCATAAGGATATCTTCCAGGCGGCAACAGGGAAATGTGTGTCTAGGTAGAATAAATGCTGGATTTTTTTGGCGTTTTATACTCTGTGTGCTAATAGGACAGTGATATTTGGAAGTGATGACGAAACACTTTAAAATTGAACGTTTAATTTCTTATATGAGCACCGGATCATGCAAACTTTCACCAAATTATGGAGTACAGAAATTTCATACCAGTGCAAAGGAATTAATTTACCTGTGTAACCTAATAATAGTCTGGTGGCTGCGTGGATCGATACGCGCTTTGCTTTGACCATTTGGATCACGGTTCGATTCCCTTTCGAAACATGTTTGTTTTTCAGAGCCTGTCGGTGAAGAATCAGACCATCACAAAGGATCTTTTAAAGCGCAAACTCGAGAAATCTAGTTCATGTATTTATTGCACTGCTGCCCACTGGGCAGAATAATAAATAACCTAATTTTAACACTGGACGTCGCGATTGAGTGGTCAACACTCCTTCTTCGTAGCTGAGATTTCCTGGATTCGAATTTCAGCCCCGAGATACATGTGGTTGATATTTTTGTAATTTTCCTCGGGATTTTTCAGGAACATTTTGGCAGTATAAATAGTAGCACCTGTGTAAGTTCTTCAATATATCTCCTAACGTAACCTGACCTAACCTATCTTTTCCAGTTGACCATTTACAGTGAGCCTGCTGTAGTGTGTGGTGAATGCTGTCTTGAAAAACGCCGGGTAAATAAAGAGATTTTGCGTAAGAAATTGAACTCCCAGATTATAATCAGTTATAGATGTTTATTTATATAAAATATCTAAGCCTATATATTTGTTTATAATGTGTTTTTGTGAGATTTTAAGTTCTCGCGACGACGTGTATGAAAGTGAAAGCCTTCTGCCGTCGACTTCCATCACCCTGAAACGTCGGTTAACGTTTGTAAACGTACACTACGTAGATCTCCCAGAGGCTCTCATCTAATATTTTTTAAAAGAGACATTGGGCGGAATGAGTACAAATAGGGCAGTAGCTCAGAGCATGACGTAGAAAGTAGAAAGATTTGCTTAGAACTGTATAAATAAATGTTACCATTTACTCCGAGGTAAATACCTGTGTTATCGGCGCAAAATCTTTAAGAATGAATGAATTTTCTGGGATAGTACTCAGTCGTATGTCTCTCCACGCCTTGCATTATGTGTCGTCCAGTGGATGTGAAATAATCTGTATTATGTACGAGGAACAGTTGATTAACGAAGAGTGCATGAGGTATTAGAACACAACAGTAGATTGGCTCTACTTACAGTTTCATTAAACAATTTTCATAAATTACTGCCGAAGTTGCAACTTCCCAATTAATGAATAAATTAAAACTAAGAAACTTGGAAATTTAAACAGTTAAATATGTATGAGGAACGCTTTGGAACATCAATTACTATATACCAAAAGCGGCAAGAAGTAAATAATATGAAGACAAGGCTTAAGAATAAAACAAAATTTGAACCGCCAATAGAAAATAAATTATAAGTAGGAATGTAAAATGATTGAGTGTTATTTAATGTACGCCGTTATAAATTATATTGAATAGATTTCTTGATAATATTTGAACATTCTTTTATTGCATCTAATTAAAGTTATAAATGCTGACCCACAGATAAAACTGAAACAAATAATAATTATCGTATTTTCTCCTTTTTAAGTCAATTTTTTTCACATTTTAAATTTTCTGGACTCTGGATTGCATCTTACGTTTGATGGCGTCTAAGAGTCGATGTCAAAAAATCATATTGTATGACTAAAGTACAAGGAAACTCTTCATGTCCGTAACACGAGTAATGAGACAGTAAACACAAAGATAGCAAGAAACAATACTCCAAAAAGAATTAATACAAAGAAGTTTTATGTTTAAATATTGACAGTTCCTATTGTAATATACGTATGAGTTTTCCTGGGAACCAGTTACTAAAATCTAGGATGCGGCTTATAATCGATGTCATCTTAAAAACGAAAAGATACGATAATTAGTTGATTTAATATTTCTGTATGAACTTTGTCTGTGGGTAACAGTATAAAGAGACCAATTGTAATTCAGCTACGTCAGTGCCAAAGAACTTCTGAATTAATTAATTGTCTGCTTCTGAATTGTAAGGTTTAATATTACTTCAACAGTTAAGAATTAAAGTCCACGAGAGTATTACCGGCAGACCTACGCGTTAAATAATAGCAGTACCAGCTATAAAACGAACACAGATGAGATTCATAATTCTAAAAACAATAAACTGTCGACTTTTTTACTTTAACATTTATTTTACTTTCCATAAGATTATATAAAATGCTGTTTTTATTTCTACAAATGACTTTTTTGTGATCAATTTGATTTATAGTCATATAGGCCTCTACCAGTTATGTTCTGATAATTAATTGTTGTGTTATATAATTTAACTGCAATGAGTTAATTGGTTAATTTCCACCTGCTTTAGCATTCAGCAACGTTATGTTTTACTCACAGATTTTATTTATGGGTTTTAGATTATCCTGAGATTAAATAGCTACTTATTAACATCATTAATCTTTGTAATAGACACGCGTTCTTTTATTTGCGGTAGGAATTGAATGTTTAAATACTGTTGAGACGAACTTAATCTTTACTCTTATTTTACTCTTATAAAAGGAAAAGGGTTCAAAGCCTGGGAACCGTCCAACAAAAGATTATCTTTCTTCCTTCAGAAATAAATAGCTTTCTTCTGACGTTGAGGAAGAGCGCATATTGAAAGTGTTTGTAACCAGGGTTCGTAATGAGAATATGTGAACGTGTGAGTTATGGAGTGACAGAAACTGGAGAGAACTGCTTAATAAGAAACTCCATAATTTTTAATGTACGCTAAATAGTATTAGGATGAACAAAACAATGTTTATGATATTGGCGGGGCATATAGCTCTCATTGGAGAGATTAGAAATGCGTAAGACATTTTGGTTGGAAAGCCAAAAGGGAAGAGACTAATTGAAAGACGTGAGCGTAGATGGGAGGGCAGTGTTTAAGTGGAGCTTACGGAAGTTGTGTTGAAGAATGTGGGTTTGATTCACCTGACTCAGAATATGGACCAGTAGTGGTCTCTTGTGAACACGGTCATGCACAGAAATTTCTTGACTGCCTGAGAGTACTATTAACTTCTGGAGAAGGATTCTGGTCCGTTGCATCAGTTAAATAAAAACGGCTAACTCCTTTTCATACGGAATGATACAATATTACAAACAGCCCGCATAGAAGAACTCGGGTCAAGGGTCCCTGGTCCAGATAGTATCTAATGAGGTAGGTCCGAGAACAAAGCTCATATATAACTACTTCTTAGTTACATAAAACCTCTTGTCCAACAAACGATGTTTTGTACGTGTCGTGTTTTTGTCAGTGTGAGATGCACCGTACCCTCGTAACAACTTGGCGTCGGTGCTGAGTAGAAACATTTCGGACGTTGCTTGGAAATGGCGGAGCTGTAGTAAACACAAAGCTCTTGTTGAGGCGATAACGTGAACTTCAAAAGAGACAGGAAAGAGATGCAGTGTGGCTAACCGCACTTCTACTTCTGCCTTTCTTTAGTCATGTTAGACGCATTCTGGTTTACATTACACAGATCTTGAGCTTGTAAGTGGCATGCTTTTACTGCAGTAGGTCGGGGTCTAGTATTATTCTACAAAATTAGTTAGTTATTTAATCGATTTCAGTGGTCACGCGGTCTTAACAACTCAAACACGGATCGTTTGAGGTTTCGGGTTCTCATGGCGGAGAGTATGATTGTCTTCTGGGGCGTTTTCTCGTTATCGATGCTAATTTCTGCCTCCATCATCAGGACGATTAGTAAGCCGAGCGAGGAATTAGTCTAAGCGTCCATTAAGTTTCCACATCTGGTATAAATCGTGTTTACCGGACAGCGTTCATATTTGTATGTAATCGAAATACTTTACGTGATTTAGAATATGAAACATGGTGACAATCGGAAAGGTAGACTTTGCCTCTGTGCACTTCGTATCAAATTCGCATAAGAAAGCGTGTTGATGAAACGAATTTACAACACTTGAAGGAAATGCATTTGAAGAGAAGATGTTTACAGATAATGATGGACCAAAAAACCCGCGCGTGTTATGGGCGTATGACAGAGAACGCGTTGAATAATTTAATTTTGATGGTTATAAATGCGTCGTATTTAATTTACGAACACAGATTGAAGGCTAAGAGAATTAACGAGCCGTAGCGTTTTACGCGGTTTGACAAGGCAGTTTTTGTTCCGAGTATGATGCCACGGACACTTATCAGGCCTTGCCTATTTGTTTCGGTATCCTCAGCTATTATTATGCCAACTTGATTTTCTGTGTTTCTTTCTTCACGCTTTCAAACCTGAAATTTTACGCATTCCTTATATTTGTGGTCCTTTATTTGGTCAGCTTAATAACTTTTGGTGCAGAGTACAAATTATGAAGCTCATGATTATGCAGTTTCTTCCGGAATCTTGTCACTCATTCTCTCTCTCCAGACATTCTCTTCAGCGCTCTGTTCTCAAATATACTCTTTCCGTGTCCTTTAATTTATGTGAGAGACGAAATTTTACATCAAAACAAAATAACAGCTAACATTATAGTTTTGTAATTTTAATCTTGATATTTTTTAAATTTCAGACAGAAAAAGGATTTTGAACTGCATTTTAATAATCCGTACCCGAATTTAATCTACTTAATTTCCTAATGAATGTAATTTTTACGGTTGTTTGGAAACATTTGAACTGAGTCATTTGTTTTAATGATTTATTAACTACATTTATATTATGATTTGGTACTGCACTTTTAGCAATACATAACTATAGGTCAGTGTTTAGTTGAAAAAGTTCATGTCTTTACAATGCTTTTTTTATGCTGTTTGGCTGTGGTGTTGATTACGTTAGAATAAACACAGTTGATATTATGTACCAAATTATCCTTTTAGAATCATATCCCACTTTTTAGTTTCCTCAGTTTTAATCATCTTTATAATTTTTGCCTCCAAAAATGTATTACAGCCTTTCTGTCTCTATATTTTGATGATACATTCGCCTCCTAGTGTTTGTTATTCATTAGCAGCATATTTGTTATAGGCTAAGAGGTTACAGAAACTAATATATAAATATACGAATTGATTTAAAAATAAGTTAATTTTTTTTAATGAAGGCATGGTAAAGTATGAGTTAGGCAGTGAAGAATTTTCGTGCGACCAGCTGCGTGAGAACTGAGGTAACAGCTCGATTGGATTTCAGCGTGTTTAGTCACCTCGAAGGCTAAGAATCTTGCACAAATATTGTGAATGTTAATTTGGGCTGTGAGTTCTTTGGAATAAGTTGCAGACATACGAATGAAGTTAATCTGGTAGAGAACTTCGAGATAATTGTCGATCTTTTGCTTCGAGTGTCCAATTTTTTTTAATACAATTTCTCACGTAGTTAATATTTTAATTTCAAACAAGTGAGGATTACTTAACTGTGCATTGTATAAAATGCGTGTATTCGGAACTCCAGTTTAATTTCAACGGTAAATTCTAGTAATACTTAAACTTACGAGCTCTGCCCTACTGCTACTGTGTTCGGAATAGGAGCTAGCGAGTCACTGGATCCAGTGCCGGCTTAGTAATTGTGTAGTGTCTGCTCCTCTCCCTTTGTACATGGAAGTCCTCATCACTTTTCCATGCCTATAGTGAATGTGCAGTTTTGTGAGACTGTCACTGTAGGTAAGAACGAAGCAAGTCTGAAACAAAGCGATTTATGCAGTTGCACATTAATCGCCAGAAGACACCAAAGACATTTCACTTTTTTAAGCATATAAAACCTATTTAATTTCTGTTTAAGAACGGAAAGTTTAACTGAAATGGTAAATTATCTGACTTTACCAGTTTGTGTCGGTTAATAATGTGATACGGAAGAAGGGATTGGTTTAAATTCGTCTGCTTCATGATGTGTGTGGTAACGATTCTCTAAATATTTGAGATTTTATTAAAATACACCGACTACTTAATTTAACAAACAATAACTCTGATTTTGCCTTCAAAATTTACTGTGTGCGTGTAGTGAGTTTGTTATGATTCTCAGAAGAAGTAGCGATTATTAATCAATTGATTTTTGCAATGGTTACGTGTTGTGTTTTCTTTGAGGTAATGACTGGATTTTTAATAATATTTAGACGACCTTTGTCAATATAATATGATTTCTTTAACTGCATTTTCGTACTGCACAGATTGTAAAATGAATCTGAACGATTAAGTGGAAGGGACAAGGAAGGTGTTAGTTGTATTGGTACTTCAAGGTTCTGTTGGCTGAGACTGAAGAAAACCACCAATCTTTAGTTAGGATACCTAGTTTCCGAGTCAGGGCGGACGAGTAAGACACGAGAAGAAACAAGGAACGTTGATAGTGGTTCTAGGAGCACATAAGAGACTACTGTAGCGAAGAGTGCTGATAGGAGGGGAGAATTATACTTAACGTTTGTCTTAAAGAAACGGTTTACATATGAGCCGAATTGAAATAAGTGAGATTTGAGGTTCCCACGGCTTTGAGTATGAAGATGGCTGTCTTTTGGGCTGTAGTGCCGTGTAGTCTGGCAGAAATTTACCGACGTTTTAGAGATGCATGCTGCCTTCACATCATGATGGTTAAATATAAAATACAAAACTGACTGATGACTGAATCAGATGGTACATATAGATACCATTGAACTTTGAATGATTAAAGGGGCTGGGGTTAATTAAGCACCATGGCGTGAAGACGTGTCGTGTAATGGAGGTATATATCTGCGTGTTCTTAACCCCTGCGTTTGTTAAAGTTGAGAGGTCAGTCTCTCTCTCCGGTGTCTTACTCCAAGGAAACAGGCCTCGGTTTTCTTTCGATTGGGCTACAAAGCCGATTGGGACGTGCAGCCAGAGATGAAGCAGATGTCTCCCCCTATCGGGAATCTAATTCCGGTTGTCGATTTCGTAGCCAGTTATCGCACCGACTGCGACATTCTGGCTCGTCTTTAATGCCATTACAGTTTTAAAATTTACATATAAATATAGTGACCAGTTGGGTTGAAATGTCACAGAGCTATACCAACAGAACGTTTCCTTCTCTGTATGTACCATGTCGCTTATGGAGAGGGTGTGTTAATATGAGACGGATCTTACCAAATTTGTGTCGAGGACAAAATCGGGTGAAGGAAAAGTTTCAATAAGCAGCTTGTCCGGAGGCGAACAGTTTGTCCAAGTCTTCATGCTGGGTCAAGGAGAGTTTCTAACTCTTTCTCGTACATAACATTTGGTGTGAGTTTTTAAGAAGCGATGATGCAGTTTTAAGTTCAAAATGCTAATTGGATTACATTGACACTCTGTTACAAGCGTCATCCAGATTTTTAGTTATTATCATTACCAGAGATTATTCTACGCCGTTCAGACTCTTCGGGTTCTACGTATAACTCTTGGTAGTTCGTGTTTTGAATTTGTAAATACCACGAAAAGTGCTTGAAGTTATCTTATTTTTAAAATTTGAAAAAATCTGTTGTTGAAGTTTTTTGTTGTATTTCAGGCGTCACTTTTGGCTGTTTTCAGGCCAGTGTGTGATTGTAGGATTTGAGGTTTTCACAGCGGTGAGTATGAAGATTGCTGTCTTCTGGGGTGTTGCTGCTTCCATCAACAGGGCGATTAATCTACAAGAAGCAACAACCCAGAAGACAGCAATCTTCAGTGTGTGATTATTTCGATTAGATATATGTATTATTTAATTTGTAGGATTTTTTGCATCATTAGAGACTTCTGCAACTAAAATTAATATTAAGTAAATATGATGTCTGTTAATGGTAATATTTCCTTAAATGGAAGGTTTTTCACCAGTTCAGCTTGTAAAATTTCCTTAAGTGGGCTTAGGTTTCTTACCATTTAAGGGGCTAACGACATGATCTCAGTAACTCAGCTATTTTTAAACGCTGATGTTAGCGAACCAATAAATGACACAAATACAGTATTTCGAAAATACTCTTGTGGTATGTCCACGAAATTGTTGGTTAGGTTTATGGTTTTGCTGCTTTCCTAAGCGTGGACAATTTAATCCCACATTCAGGTCACCGGCATCTTATTCCGCCAGCTCCTAGGTCGTGCTGAATTCCTGTACGACATTTTCCCGATTAATTCAGAAATTTTCCTTCAGATGTTCAATATGTTTAAATGACTGCTGTTCGTCGTATGAGAATCGCGTTGGAACGTAGTGGGATAATGCAGGCCGGTCAGGTATTAAGTTGCACATGGCCACCGCACAAACTGGTTTTCAGACAGGCTTCACTAATCTTATATCGTCAGCCCAAGGTGGCAGGTTGGCTCCAGTGTGAAGGAATGGAAATACACAACTTATTATTGCAGTCTGTTCTTGCATACTTCAGCTCTCGAATTTCTTTTAGCTTTATAGTTTAGCTTACATCCAAATTTTTAATTTTAACGCCGTTTAATTTTCAAAGCTTATAATCCCTTGTCACCTTTCATTCTTTATGGGACCATCGCTAACCGTTCTTCAGCAATACACTATTAACATGACGTATAACAATAAGATACCAAAATGTCAGTAATCTTATAATGGCTCTGAGAACAACCATTGCATGAGGGGGGGGGGGTCCTACGTCTGTTTTCAGGACAATGATACGGTAAAATAAAAATATGCTTTTATTGTTGTTATTATTATTAAATATGTTATGAGCGTTTGAGCTGGATTCATCTGGCGCTGTGTACAGACCACCGGAGGACATGTGTAATAAACGGTATAATTAAACACCGAGTTCTAAAAAGACGTCCAATTCTTAACTAAATGAAAAACTATTATCTTATCAAGAGGGACTTTTTCGATAGAAGTTGTTATTATTAATCCATTAAAGCCGAAGTTCGTCTAAATGTTTCAAGAATGTATTTCGTGCCGCAAAGAAAACACCACATTTCACCATTACAAAAGTCGGTTGTTTAATGAAGTAATCGCTGTTTACATTGGGAATCATGCGAAACACATAAATACAAAATGAAGAATTACTGACTGAAGTAGGTGGGATGTATAGTTACCATTGGGTTAATGTTATTAGTACTAGTAATATTAGCGATTAATAGTCTTCTGATGTATTTTAATTTAGTTAGATGCTTCCGTTGCATGGTATGCTTTAACTTCTACTGACGCCAGGAAGTATGGGCTTCGGCGCTTTCAGCCCTGTGATCTAAACATTTATTTCCTAATATCCATTATAGTTTTGCGTTTTCTGTCGATCATTTAATTTTCCATACCTTATGCACTAGGAGGCGTCACTTTGATGTACACACTTTTTCTGTTATTGTTTGTTCCTCTTTCCGCTCTGCTAGATGTGCTTCAGCGGCATTTGACGTTTTTAAAGATATTGGAACGTTTGTTTACGTTTCTTTATATTTTAAAGTTACCATGTTTTTTTTGCTTAGTAGCCTTTTGTGTTATTTGTATTTTGTTGACAATAATTATACAATCGCTAATTAATTCTTCTCGGGCTTCCAGCCGTGTCAGGTCACTTGAGATTGATATATTGTGCCGATGAAACAGGTAGTCGTGGAGATCAGGCTGCATGCATTCCAGACCTCGAGCTTAAATGAACTGAGTGACTTTCCAAAATGATTCCTTGATTCCTGTGGCTGGGTGGCTGACACAGTGGCATTGTGGTTACAACCGTGAAAGAGCCCTTGTCAGTCCTCGAACTGCAGCTGTTCATTTTCACGTCTATTTGGAACATAATGAGAAAAGTACGATGCCATTGATTTTAACCTACAATGATTTGTTACTAGTTCCTCTGCAGTTTATATTTTATATTTGTCAATAATCGGGGGTCCGCAGTGGCCGCGCGGTCTGAGACGTGGGCCTTGTGCCGCTTGGTCGCTGGGACCGTGGGTTCGAATCCAACTCAAGCCATGGATGTCTGTCCGCATTTTTCTGTGTTGTGCTCTCCTGTGCACAGGTAGAGGCTTTGCGACGAGCCGATCCCTCATCCAAGGAGTCCTAACGAATGTCTATAGATCAAGCCAAGTTGGGACCCGCAATGCTCAGGCACTTGAAGAACGGGTCGTTCCCAGTATCCCAGTATTTGTCAATAATCAGAAACGAAGCAGTTCCACCATTGCAATTGTATTTTCATAGTACAAATACGCCTCATAATAGCATAAAACGGAGATCTAAAAGGAGGATATATTGTTTTAGTACGAAGTGAAGAAAGTTAAACTGAGATGTGGATGACCTCCATACAGAGAGAACACTGTGAACGCTATGGACTCGAACTTGTTCAACCGCCGGCCGGACCGATGGTAATGTGAGGGCGACTTCTCAGCGTCGTGGGTGCTACAACTGAATCTCGCAAGCTTGCTTACTGTTTCAGGCAAAGACCGATGGACACAAATTACGAGCCAATGTCGTATAATGCCAAGAGAAGATGTAATTTGCTGACACAAGCTCTAAAGTTTTCCAGCCAAGAAGAAATAGTTAAGAGAACGCCATTTTATTATTTTAAACCAGAATTTGTCTTTAAAATGAGTATTTTAAACCTTGAAACAAATCACAAATATGTATTTCAGTTATGTCAACTACCTAACGTTGCGGTATGTTGGTTATCACACCCGCTTGGTCTTTAGGAAGTCGCAGGTTCGAACCTCGGTCCGATAACTGGATATTCCGAACTTCTTCTAGTGTACACTCAGTCACTCAGGAAAAGATAAAATTGGTAACTACATTTATTTTAATATTATCTTCCATATTCATTTCTCTTTCCCAATCAACCGCTTCTTCGGTTGTTTTGCTATTATGCCTTGCTGTTCGCTCCCTACTACATGTCAAACCCATCTTAAGCTCCTTTATTTGACGATAGTAACAACACTAGGCATGCTATATAAATAAAATAACGAAACCCCACTTTATGTAATACGCTTCATCCGTTCACCACCTGTTATGTCTCCCTTAGGGCCGTATTTTATTAATAGGCTATAACATGCCTGTTCCTCGATTCGGGATCTTCGACATACGAACTGTCGCTACAGTGGTCCATGTAAATTTGTAACATGATTTTCGCTGTAGCGAAGAAACCATTAATATCTCATCATTGATTCTTTCGGAATATCGTAGATACATTAATTAAGATATTCATGAGGACAGTTGTTAATTCTTCACGGAAGTTCTGATGTTTGTACTGTAACTGCAGTAACTGCTCTACAATGTAAATGTTTGATTTAACACTTCATTGGTGCTTTACGGGGTTAAATAGGTTATAACTATCACATAAATTAATATTGCTCTTATTTTTATGATTTCATAGCATTCAAAAGTATGTGCTAAAAATTTTGAGTGATGTTTCTGGGAGTCGGGAACCAGTAAGGATTTGTACATTGAAATTAACGGGAATTTTATTTTCGATTTACGAATTTTCGCTTTTCGAACAGTTTTTATCGAACGAATTACGTAAATAAATAGAAGGGTGGGTGTACTTTGTTTTCAGGCATCTGGAATTAACGTTCTTTCACGGATTAAAGTAGGCGGGCTGGAACCTTGTTCGACTTGCAGATGAGTTCGTTACCCTGTGTAAACGAAAGTGACATTTGTTTACAAAGCTGCAGAACTGCAGTTGGTTTTACCTGGTGGTTTTGGAATTCCGCTTTCTCATTATTGGTGTAGGTCTAACACTTGTACAAAGCTGCGCGGATGAAGTGCTGTTGTCTAGCATACAGTGAAAGAAGCCACCCAGGAGTATCCGAAGCGGGAGATCATGAAATCTTGATATTGTTTGTCTGTTCCATCACTTTACAATTTTGGGGTTATTTAGTGTAACAGTAAGTGTGCATTTAGTATGTGATTAAATTTGAATGAGTGGGAAGAAGTGGTAATAATCTGTTTTAAAATACTGACAGTTTTAATGAAGATTATTTCTTGGCGAGATGGTATAGAAACATTTATTTAATGATTCAGTTATGTGGACCATAAACCGAATTAAAAGTGAATGATACTTCCATATGGCATTGCTTGTGCAATAGAAATTTCGTTTATAAATTTTTATAAAAATCTGTCGAATGACTCAAAGGATATACCAAATTTGGGCGCCACTACTACCTGGCGGATGGACGTCATAGTAGACCTAATAGCTAGGTCCTATTAGAATTTATGTTTTGAAACGAACCTAGAAATTTAGGAATTGTGCGGCAAAAATTCAGCAGTGATAATGGGTTTCACTTTGCATTTTCCGACATTTGAAAGGTATACTTTGTTGTACGAAACTAAAAATACGGGCAGCCTACTTTTCTCTAACTTACGTCACCTATATTTCTAAATGTAAAAGAATGCTAGTGGTGCGTTCTGATTGTTTTACAATCTATGTCAAATGTGAATGTCCTCACTAATAACAGATGCGCAATTCGATGTGATTGTATCAGTTTATTATTCAACACATATTTTATCTTTTTGCTTATATTTTGTGATATATTTTATTTCTTCATGAGCTCTAAGTTTTCAAAAATGTTTAATAGGATATATTTTGTAGTAACTGTAATAGTATTGTAGGTAAATTCCTAGTCATGGTGAGCTTCAGTAGAGGTCAAGGTTACTCAAACATCTGTTCAGACAGCTGCAGCGTTGCTCTGTTGTCCACTAGTCTTATTTCTAGCCACTGCGGCGCTGTTGCATGCAAGAGCGTGAAGGCTAAATTTCGTCAGTTCAAGGATTTTTTAATGCAGTAAATGAAAGTATTGCAGTGACTCAAGGCGCCATTAGTTGTTGTAGGAACCTCGAGTAACACTGACTGCACTTTGTCCTTGAGGTGTTTTCGTGACTTGTTTGAAGCATTCCGTTCTTCGGTGCAGAAATACATAATACGAAAGAAACTTGAAAGATGATCTCATTGATTGACTTAAAACTGAGGCGCTGTGTGAGTCAGGTTTCTCCGTAAAAAGCCTCCCGATCTCTTAAATGGCATCAATAGTCAGCAACAAAATTTTGACTCTGCCTTTTCCGCAGTAATTTTCAAGGAGTTAAATATTTTCAAAAACGTTGTACTCCTTCGTCAAGTCCTCTTTATTGTACACATAAACATAATTTTCACTAAAATATGTCGACATCTTCAAATTTTTGTTAAAAATATGGCAACAATAATGGACGCTTTAAATTAAGACAAACTTTCTTCGTGCCGAAGAGACCGGCTTGAGAATCTCCGAATCTCCAGGTTAGGTTGGTTACCATAATTCAGTTTTAATCTTGGTTAAAGGTAAAATTCTCGTGAACTGTTTTCGCTTATGGCACTGTATTGTTGATTTGACTGTTGATCTCGGTAATGCTAATACTTTGCACTTACTTTCTTTTTATAGTATATGTTTTATAAACGTTCTTACAATGCTGTTCGTTTTTCTGAAATAAGAAAGCCGTCTAACTACGAAACACTGAACTTTCAGTCCTGTCACAGAACGGTGCGAAGGATACACTTGAAATTAAAACGCTTATGAATATGTTTATCCTTTCCATTATGAATTTTATTTGATTACTTTTCATGTCTGCCCTTGACAATTCCTTTACAAGCATATATGTTAAATACTATCTTATTTTAAGTATACAAAATGACCGCCTTCAAGGAACAAAGAGATCGTATTTGAGGGATGGCCAGTGTTCTAACTTTTGCACCATTCTGTATAGGCTTGCGTTAGAATAGATAATACCTATTAATAGAGACTTAGTTTAATGTCGTATTTAAACAACTTTCAAATTACGAAATTCCTGCTTGTTTGTAGGGGTCAGGCGGTAACGCCCAGTAAGAGAAACTTTATTGTTAAACCGCGTCCCCACACGCCGTCATTTTTAGTAGGTACTGCTGCAGAAACTCCGCTCCATTGTCTCATCCTGGAGACATCGCTTTCATTTTACAAAGCCGATGGGCATTGTTTCCAGTCTTGCGTGAACCGAAATTACTGTATTTACGTAAAAACTAATATTCATGGCTTAAATATTCCTCTGTACCGACATGTTGTTGGGTGGAACTGTGGGATTCCGCTTCCGATGGCTTTAGTAAAAAGTCAAGAGAACGCTGGTTTGAATATCGACTTACACAGAGAGGCAATGAAGAAGTCTTATTGAGCGATCACTTTTTTCTAAACGGAATAAAAATTCCACGTGTCGGACAATGTCTTTGTCTTCATGTGATGAATAGCTGAAATTTTTCAATATGTTCTACACGCAGACCCAAGACCTTTACGGAGACAGTGCAGATATCTGTGGTCCTTCGCCACTACGTTCACTGAAGATGTGTTCGTTTATGCCCTAACGTAAGCAAATATCATATGGTCCCGTCTAAGTCTGTCGCATTCTTTCAGAAGATAGGCAACCATCAAGTTCAAGGCCACTGTTGCACTAAAGTGGGAACCGTATTAATAATAACCAATTTGTGATAAAAGTTGCTGGTACATATTTTATATTTATGGTCAGACCTCACGGGATGAGACGATACAAAATAATTTTTCAGTCGCATACGTTATGTAACATCGAATGGTAGGATGCTCTTATAAATGCTAAGCTGGAAAAGGTGTGGAAGGAAGCAGTCGTGGTCGAGTTTAAGGCACTCTCCCAGAATTCGCCTAAATGTGCTAAGTTAATAACCATAGTGAAGATAACTGGTCCTCGCACCGAAATTCAAATCCATTATCCAGGAAATTCGAAGCGGAGGTACCAAGTAGTCATTCACATCATTCAGCATCAATGCCAAGCCATTGTGAACGGAGTATAATAATTTTTCGATCTCATGCTCGCATTTGAATGAGATGCACGCAAGGTGAACAAAATTAACTGACTTTTTTGCTCCACTCTTTAATTAAAGCACAACTTGATTTGTACAACTACCTTCATTCATACAGGACTGCTCACTCTAGATATATCGTATGTGCTGCAGCTGCTCAAACAATCCAGATTATTTGCATATGTAACCGAGGAAAGCAATAAAACATGTACAGATTTGGTTGATAAACCGCAGAGGACATCACCGTTTGGAAGAATAATAGAATGTTAAAAAGATCTTATATAAATCGTTAGTGAAGATACTGTGGAGCGGATTGCATTGACTTTTGTGAACACTGTGATGACTTTTCACGGTTTTAACCTAGGGAAATTCTTAGCCTGATCAATAACTATCAAGTGGCCGTGGAAGTTGGTGTCTAATGGACTTCTGGACCATGAAAGAGTGCGATATTTACTTAAGAATTCTCTGCGGGCTTCTTTTTATCTGTACTGAAACGAACCATGGCTTCATTAGACATTGACGTCCGAATCCCATGACTGAAGTGATGTAAGTTTTATTTATCGACGTTTATATTGTGCTGTCATTCAGTGAAAAGTTTGACACAGACCACCACCGCGGCAGAGACAGGTCTTTTATCTCCAGCGATTTATCTTTGTTAAGTCAAATACTAAATAACATTCAGTATTTGATATGTCTTCACCATCCGGAAGCTATCTCGAGTGTCTGTCTTCGTTTTTGCACGCACATGTCCTACGGCAATAGTTTTCGATGTAGTTTTGATCCCTGTCAAAATCTGAGCATAAATAACTCAGACATTTAAGTGACTGGGTGTGGGCTGGTCGACCGATGTTCGATTTCCGGCAGGAACAGGGATTGTTTCTTCGGCAGTGCGCCCAGAGTTGCTGTTGGTACCGAGGGCAAAGCGACTAAAGCGTGATCTCATGGCTCACCTTCAGTGTTGAAATTAAGTACGTGTGGAAATGGTTGGGCACAGGACAGCTTTTATTTTGTTTTATTACTTGACTCAGTTGCTTGAACTGTGAGTTTATTGTGTATGCACATCGAATCAAGTGTTTGTCTTATAATCTTATCTCCTGAGTAACTCGAAATTTGTTTGGTAGAGGGCAACGTTCCTACAGGACTGTGCTTAAGAGTCTCTTTAGTTTACCAAAAATATCTTTGTTCGTTTGGCAGTCTTTCCATGCAAATTTTGCTATACGTTTGATGAATTGCACCTCAGCAGCTGTGGCCTTGGAATTATTGTTCACATTTATTGTCCATTTGTTTTAAATATAAAGTATGTATACAAACAAACCCGTTTACACTTTGAAAGACTCTTATGCCATTAGTGCCAGTTTTGTTTATATACATACTTTATATTTCAATACACTACACGATATGAAAGGTTTTAAGATAATTTACTTTAAACAAAAACCACATCATAGTGGGGGAAGGGGGGCAGAAAGCAAAACGAAACAGGCAGATAAAGTCTTAAAAGGTAATTCCATAAGTGTGGAACTCACCAGGATCTTGGCGATTGTTATGCTAGGTACCGTTTCTTACCATTAATAATTATTGTTTTATTGTTCTTGGAGATTTAGTTACTTGCCTTCATTTCGTTACTTTTTAGTTTTGTTTTCAAGGCCACTTTAATTTGCTGTGATCCTTGCAGTGTCTTTGACCTTGTAACACATGTCTTGCTTCTTCGTAAGCTGGCGAATATGGATTACTGTTGGTTACGTAACCTGGTTCCATACTTAGTTAACCAACAGCCTGTCTCATGTTTCTTTATTCTGGAGCTCTGTCATCGCCTTTTGAATTAATATCCGGTATTTCGCCAGGATGTATTTTGGAGCCTTTGATATTTAACGTTTTCACCAATGACTTGCGTAATACTATAACATATTCTTTTTGCTGATATAAAAATTTCCGTGTCATAAAGTCTACACAAAATTGGTCTTAATTTTAATCGGACATGAACTCCATGCGGGGCTAATGCATAACTGTCCAATATGAAGCTGAATGTTAATAAAAAAAGAGTTACTTTTTTCACAAAGAAACATAAAATGCTTTTTTTAGTATATTCTTTCTGGAGCCCGTGTTGATTGTACTAATGCTATCAGAGTTATGGGATCTTTTCCTTGATTCAAAACTTTATTTGTGAAAAACAAGTTAGATTGAGCGCCGCTATACGAGGTCAGATAGGACAAGGGCAGACAGTTAATTATACATCTTCTATGGAAATGGGAAAGGAGGTCATCACTTTGCGACAGGCCGTTTTGTATACAAGGGGGTCGTATCAACAGAGTTTGTTAGCTATTGGCTGTCGTTTATAAAATTAAGAGGTCGTTTGTGTGATATTGTTCTGAATGCACCAAAAAGTGAGGAAAAGAGCATTTTAAACCAACAGTGAATGAGTTTAAACTAAACTAGCGGTGATAATTGGGTTAGAGTAGTAAACTTTGCCACACCAACAAATCTAGTTCATAAATACACATGCCGATTTCTTCTGACGGAAAAACACACAATCAGATTGATCACGTCTTAATATACAGAAGATTCCGATCAAGTATAACCTATTTGATGATGGATATTTTACAGGGGTTGACTGTGATAATGACCACTATTTGATGGTTGCAAAACTTGGGGAGAGACTATAGATTTATTCCAAGTTCAGAGTTCAATCTGATACACAATTACACTTTCAGGAACTATTCAATGAAATAGGCGAGGCATGTAGCATGAACATGCAACGCTTTAAAGGGAAAATTTGCACTGAAGAAACTACATAGGAGGTTGTGGGTAGACAGGAGAAAATTTTTAAAATTGACGTGAAACAGCTATAAGTGGAATCAACTAAAAAGACCCAGTGGCTTGTTTCTCTGTGAACGCGGTAATGAACTTCTCATTTCTTCATCATCTGAACGACTTTAGGTTTCCGAAGGACTCTGACCCATAAAGTTAGATTGAGAAACATGATGATGTAGAAGATTATATTTATTTGTGCTTAAGCGAATTAGATGAACCGTTAAAATACAGAAAACGAAAATACAATTGTGGTATTATCTGTCATTCCAAGTTTCCGACTCGATGGTCAGTGTTGCATTAAGACCCATCCGAATGTCTTGCAATTGCTCGATTTTGTAACTTCATCATAATCCTGTTGTAATAATGAGGGGTTTAGTGCAAAAGGGATGTAAACTCGCGGATAAAAGGTGAAAAGTTGATAATCTATGTGAATTTAAATACACTATTTCATGGTTTGTTTCTGTGAGATACTGTATTTGCAATTACAGGTGGCATTATGGAAACGTGGTGTGGGTTTCTTAACACCAACGAGCTGCTGTGTCCTAGAGCCAGTTTAGGAGTTTGGCATACACAAAACTCCCACAGCTGCTGGAAATCGAAATGCAGTGTCCACGTTCACAGCCACTTTACTGGCTAAGAAAAACTTTGCTGTACACCGTATGTGTTTTAGCTGTACCCTACTTAAGTTGGCGTTGAAACGTTAAGAGCTCTGTCCTGTGATCGCCCTTGAATGTGACAGAATAGCTGTACTACTCTGTGTTTAGAAACGAGTTATTTAAGGTCTCGAACACACCGTAGCAACCCCGCCCAGTCTGGAGAAGTCTGCGGGCAACACAAAAAGTTAAAAAAAACACCAGTTGCAGTAATGGGCCTATTTCTGCTCAGATGAGTGAAAATAAGTAATGGTATCTTACGCAGTTTTAGTAAATTAGCAGTTACTTCTGATAAAAGGACGTGTTAATAAATAATAATAGTATGTGTGTGCAATTTCGAATGGTTTCTAAGTAGGATAGTGACATCACTTTGACCGTCTTAAACGTATATAGTCTGCTCATATCCCACCAATCGTAAACTTTTACTTTAATCTTATACCACTTAGGATATCGTGAGAAGAAAACCAAAGACAAAAGTATTGCTTCGCACATATCAGGACATTTTCATAATGGTTGTTCATTTGTAAACGTAATTCACCCGTTAATACAAATTCTTATGTAATCTGTATTATAATGATTTGTACCTATCAATCATTTCTTATTTTTACCTCACATATTACCAGCTTGAAGGCCGGTTCTTGTAGATCTGTCTTTATGTATCATCGTACGTCAAACTAAACTTATACATGATGATAAGGCACTAGCTACAGTGTACTATTCGCTTTGTTCTCCTCATGCTAATCTACAACGGATCATTTTGAGCTGTCTCTTTGTTAGTTATTGCTCTGAGCGTGACGCAGTGCAGTTATTCCGTCCAGAGAGGTAGACAATCGTGCGTTAAGAGGCATTTGTAATGTAGAATGTCAACTTGCCATGTGCTCTGAGGTGGACATTAAGCAAGCCGGAGTTCTGCATAGAATGGCAGCTTTATGTCTGTCTACAATCAGAGGAAGGGTTTGGAATTACGTGAATCTGTGTTTTGTCTGTGCTTCGGACCCTGCGTTTTGACAATAGCAGTTCCCGTCATTTAGTCCCGCTCTATGAACATAAGAAATTTAAGTTTAACGCGATGTTAAGGAATCTCTTCTTCAGATACCATGGAGATTAAAGGAATTAAGGTCGGAGTCTACAAATTAGCACTTATCTGACCGGTAAGTACTATATAATTTACAGATACCTGATATTTATCAGGATAAATAATTTTCAGTTTGTAATATCTGGTTTTGTTCAATGTCGGCTATTGGCGTAGGAAATATAAATCTTACTTTAAATATTTTTTCTCTTAAATATTTTTCAGTACTGAAAACAATGCGAATTTTAAGTGCCGTGATTTGGCCCGGGTACAGCATCCAGTATCTGACAGCGATTTTAGACTAAATTTTGTAAGATAAACGTTACCAGAATGGGCTTTCGCAAGAAATCGATTTCAGGACACGAAATTTTTAAGCCCTCACACAAGCTCAAATTGTTTGTGGGAATGAAAGGGTATGATTGTTCCAGAGAAATATTCCCTTCGGGTCAAATAACGTGGGTGGTTGTGGTCACTCTTCATGAGTCATGTTTGTGTCCCGTTGCGTTGCCAAATTTCATGTTGTTAGCTGGAAAAAAATGACTGCCGAAACAAAATCAACAATCCACTCGATCATCAGTTTTATAATTTCGACATAAAATTGGCCGATTTGTTACAGCCTGATTCTTGAAATGTTACTTAGCTCTACCTTTGTCTGTATTTATTTATATGTGACTGTGTGTTTATCATCGTTTCTTTTCTTTAGTTCATTTTTACGAAACCTAAAGAAATGAAGCCGTAAATAAGTCAAGAAGGTTACAAATTAACATAGCGACTTACGTCTGTTTATTTCTGCTGGTCTGAGTTCCCACTTCTTGAGAGTTGTGAATGTAACCTTAATGGTTTTGCATCGTCTGTAATATTTAAAATAGAAACAGTTTACGTACAACGTCTTCAGATATGAGTTTTCTTTAGTTACTTCTTCCTTATTATATTCTCCAGCCCTATATACAGCTATACTGTTGTTCCCAGGTATCCAATAAAGAAAATACAAAAAGTAGGCAAGTACGAAGAAGTATATATTTATTCATATTGTAGCAGCCAGTGTTCGTCAGTCTTGTCTGTGTTCCGTTTGTGCGATGTGGAAAAAGTTCTGTCGTTGGCGTATGTGGTAGCAAGAAAGGCAAACCAGGCTATGGGGGCGCCCGTGGCGGGGTTTGAAGTTGGAAGGAGTCTGAAATAAGGCGGAAGTTTTGTGTTGGTGCCTTTGGCAATAATCTGGTTTCAGTCGCCGAGAAGATTTCACATTTAATATACTTATAACATTTTGTAAATTTTGTATTTTCAGTGCGATTTGCAAAGATAATTTTGCAGTAAATTCATCACAAAATAAGACTCGTTCCCGTCAACTTTGACTGGTTATACGGTAGGCTAGTATACAGGGCTATTCAAAAAGATTGTCGGGGTTTTAAAAAATCACTACACTTAGTACAATTGAGGTAGGAATACCAATCTTGTTTTATTGTGTAGCAAAACTCTGAAAGTTTTTTACATGCATTATAAATGCTCAATATGTGCGCCTTCTGTCAATCTGCAGACATCTACACGATAGTCCATTTCTTCCCACACACGCCCCAGCGTGTCAGCGGTGATGTTTAGAATGGCGGCTCTGATACGTACCTTCAGATCCAGGATAGTCGCAGGTAGAGGGAGGACAAAGACTTGATCCTTCCCAAATTTCGTGTGGAAGTGCCGCTGGACAATGGTAACGGACCGACTTTGATGATATTCGAGAGTACAAAAAACCTTCTTCTTACCGTTAGCCGCCATATTGCAAAATCTGACACCTGGCGGCCAAACGCGAAACTACTGGATGGTGGGCGGTACAGAACAAAACTTTGAGAGTTTCTCTATCCACCAGTGTAATGATAATAGTCGTATGTTTAATGCATTGCCCCACAAAAATCCTCAAAACCCCGACAATCTTTTTGAATAGCCCTGTATATGCAGAAAATTTTAGGCGCTGACACGCGAATTCTAGTCATAGCGGCTTGGCGCTCGGGGTTTGTGCGGGTCTCTCTTAGACAGAAGTATAAATATAAATTACAGAACAGTAGGCCTATATAAATTAAAATAATATAGGTATTGCGTGATTGGCATTGAAGTATTGTGGTTTTACGAAAGTTGGCAATCGTGATTCACAGACGTGCAGAGCCCTTCATAGCGACACGCACTTCAGCCAGGCAACAGTACTTGAACATCAACAGACAAGACACATCACGACACGACACGACACGACACGACACGACACGACGAAGAGGGGTCGAGACTCAGTACACTTGTAAGTGTAACAGTGAAATGAAGTATAAAATAGGATAAAAAGTAAACTAGAATAGGAAGTAAATAATAAATAAGTTCACGGAAGTTTAATTAGAACTGCAGAAGAAAAATTAGTGAATTTTAATTAGAACGCTCGAAAAATAAAAAAAATCGTCTGGATCTACTCATAAATATTTATACAGGTTTTATATTACCACATTTATATGTACTTATTCACCAATTTATTTATTGTTAGTACGTACGTGTAAGGAAATTAACGAGTATTATGAAGGAGATGCTATTTGTACAGTTAATGAACAATTGTAATTAGAATTTTTAAATACTGGGAACTTCTAGGTAAAATGTAAGACTTGAGGTTCTCACAGCGGTGAGTATGAAGATTTCCGTCTTCTGGGTTGTTGCGCTGTGTAGTCTGGTCGATGTTAACCAACGTTTCAGATGTCATACTGCCTCCGTCATCAGGGCGATCATCCTGATGATGGAGGCAGCAAGGATCTCTGAAATGTCGGTAAACTTCTACCAGACTACAAGGCGTAACAACCCAGACGACAACCGTCTTCAGACTGACTGCCGTAAAAACCTCAAATCCTACAAAGACATTCTTTCAGACGCACATAGATACGTTGAATGGGAATCGTGCCCGTTTAGATTTTGCCCTTCGAAATTATAAAATTACGTTTCGAATGCTGAATTCTGCTTTCATCGTCAGATATAAAGGGAAGGATGGCAGACAGGGGCCCAACAAATAGGTTTGTTTTCTGTTCTCTTTCCTTTTTGCCTGATGACGAAAGCAGAATCCAGCATTCGAGACGTAGGTTTATAATTTATACGATGAACAAGGTCCATAAAAGCAACTTAACGCAATCAAATGATAGGAGTTATATGGCTCCTTCTGCGAAAATCTTAAAGATGTCTTCAGCGACAAGTGTCCATCACTATCCTGTTTCAGAATGCGTGGAGCTTTACATATACGCCCGTCTACGCTTTGATATCAAGTTACTTAGGCACTGGGCCGGTCTTCACAGTTTTTCATCCCCTCGATGCAGTCAAAACCAGTCTTTTCCATATTTCAAATTAAAAACATCTAAGACTGGAACTTCATTGTAGGCCTACAAAACAAAGCCTTGCTTGAAGTCCCCCCCCCCCCCCCGCAGTTAGCTCTTAATCTTGATCTGATTCAGTCCAATCCACACCTTTGTTTCCCCAAGTTTCAATTTAGTAGTATCTTCCTATATTCGGCAAGTTTTTTTGTGTGTGTTCCGAACAGAATATTGTATGCATTTACCATTATCCCAGTCGCGCTACATTTCTGACCAATCTTATTCTCCTTATTTAATCTCACTACAATAATATAATTTCCGTTGTTGCAGTCCGGTTAGTCAGTGAACGCACTAAAAATTTATCCACTCACTAAAGGCCCCAGACTTTCAGCACGAAAGTCTCGTACATTGGTGATGATCACATGTTACCGGTGCATATCCCGGGCCTTGTGAAACTTCATCCGGCCACGTTCGGCGCTGAAAGCGGTTGCCCTCGGCGTCCATGCACTACTGGACGCGATGCTCGAAATTGGCAAATACACGCTGTCACATGTAAAATTACTTGTCGCGAATAACCACACTGTTGAAACGCCTCATAAATTACAGAAGTTGTACTGAAGTGAAATTTTATAGGGGAAATTCACAACGGCAACATTTGTATCCAGGAATAATTACTAACTTAAATGATTATTATTTTAAGGTGCTTTTGATCTGTCCACAAGCATTTAACGGTTTGAAGTCCTGGAAGGGAAATAAGTTAATTTGGGCTCTGTAGTGCTCGTAATGTTTATAAAATCTGGACGAAGCGTTTACGTCTCTTTCTCGACACGCCATATGGGACTGGCAAGAAATTTGTATTGCCCTGTATGTGCACGCACACAAAACGGAACATGAACAACAAAGCCCTTGCAGCGGATGGTCTGCCAAATCATGGTTCAGTAACCCAGTATCTGAGCCATCAGCCAGCCAGCTGTTCTTAGTTCTAGTAACCTTGTTCTCAGTATATAAGCACTAAATATTTACACGTTGTAAAGCTGCCATTTGCTGTTGTCGGTGATTTCGATCTCATTTAACGACATTATCTAGGCTTTCCTTAGTTTTAACAAGCCATAATATAAAATTTTAAGGTTAACATGAATAATTTGCCCAAATCCCGCTCATAGGCCTATAGGGAATGCTGTGCGTGTGTTCAGTAAAAGTTTTTGGTCGAATTTAGACTAACTTTTGTTTTTATCTGTCTATTACCAGTTTCATAAAAGTTGGCGAATATTTTCAAAAACGTATGTATGATGTAAGGTGTGATTAATTAAGATCTACAACTTTCATTTGAAAAAAAATTTCGTGTGATGTATATTTAATAAAGTAAAGAAACATAATTACAGGAAATGCAAAATATAAAATTACAGATATGGAAAATACATATAGGCCTATTATGGATTAGATACACATTTGCACTGTTTTTATGTTTTCAGGTGCAGTTGAATAGTGGGTACCTCTTGTTTTTATGGCTTGCTTTTATCTTAGCTATAGGGTTCATACATTCAAATCTTGACTGTTCGGCTGAATGTTTTGTGTGATTCCCACTTCTTCATTATCGTTTTCGATTCTGTGGAAGGTGGCCGGCTATTCTGACACTGACTGACAGATGTTTTCCTCAGTCCCCCCAGGCAGCTTCTGGAATTGTTCTTGAAAGCCGATCACAACCACGTCCGTTCCAGTTCATCTTTCATTATAAATCTTTAGTTTAACGCTGTCTTATGTGGTTCAAAAACCATCGTTACATAAACATAATAAAACCACTGCCAGTTTTACATTTTCCGGGTAATACAGTTCACGGATAGTGGGTGTGCCACTTGATCAACTGTCGGATATCTTCAGATTATTGTTTGTTGAATAATTCTATCGTTATTTAATAACTTGTTTACAGTTATAGGAATGGGAAGATGATTTTGAACCACGATTTGAAAACAGGCGCTAATGGCCCATTTGAAATCAGTGTTCCAAAATTGGTCTAGAGAAATTGGGCAGTCGACGGAAAAGCTTGGAAGATAATCGGTAGCCTAACCCACAATCAGACCGCGTCCGTCCCAAATACAGAAGTCACAGCCTTGTGCTCAGTTTCTTGCTTGCTGTAAGTCTGATTTTGGTAAACACCATTCCGAGGTGTCCTTGAGAAGTAAATGTGAAATAATCTGTCTTTCCATCCATCCATGTAGTAAACATCTTATTCTAAGCAGTGAATTATCAAAGTAGCTGGGTCGATTTTCCTTGTATAGGTGGGGTTACATCACTCCTAGAGAATAGACTTATAAAAAAAGTAGTCTTCCATGAACTTTAACACAGAAGCTTCCGTCGCTGTACTTTATTCGTGAGGCAGAATATTGTCTGTGTTAACTCGTAGTCATGAGTGAATAATAGTGCTCGTGGCAACATATTGTTCGTGAAAACACAAATTCTTGCTCTGTCATAGATGCACAAAAGAGGAGATTCATACTTTGTATTCTTCACCACATATGGTGATAAAACCAACGAAAATTATTCATAGTTCGCATGGGGAGATAAAAATTTTATTTGGAAAACTTCGTAGATGGGTTGATGTCACATATGATATAAGCTTGTATATCAATATGTTAAATTAGTATTGAAACGGAATATGTAAATAATTTGTAAATATCAAAATTAGAGTAAGATTCAATGAAAACAGAATTCAGTCCGTTCTAAAAAATCAAATTAAATTATACTCGCATGCTCAGAACAAGCTATAACCACTGTAAGATTGTAAAAGAAAGCTGGAACGTTTTAATATGTTCAGCGCTTATGATACCTGATGTACTACGTATAAGCCTTTCAGGTGGATGACTCTGTAATTGCTTCTTGTTCGTGCAATTGCCTTGCTGGCTACAATATTATGTAGACCAGGGTGTTCCAACGTTTCTCTCAAGGGCCAGGAATTGTTTTCATGTTTGACCCAACGCCCAAGAAATCTATCCTGGGACTATTTTTTAAATAATAACCAATTGTCTTTGTTTAACATTACTTGTTTAGAAATGAAAAATTACAAAACACGTGGACAAATTATTATAGTTGCATAAAGATGTACGTAAATTGTTTTTACAACTTTACTAGCGAATAAAACCTTTATGAAAAACATAGAAACACTATGGGCGTCAAATACGAGAGAAACTCTCAGCATTTGTTCTGAACATTGTACACATCCCACACGGGCACCATTTCTCACACATACAATGTCAAAACGATGGTATGTGAATGTGTGGACTGGATATATATGACTCAGTTTACGGTCCATTGGCTGGCTTTTGCGAACACGGTAATGAACCTTCAAGTTCCATAGAAGGCGGGTCATTTCTTGACTTTGAGCTGCTCGAGACGACTCAAATTCCTACTACATGAAGGTAGTTAATTGAGAACGTGTGGTATGCTATGAATAGAACCATCCGGTGTCAGCTGGTGCACGTTGGGTGGGTTTTATTCTTTATTTTTGTATAGATTAGACCAGTGGTATTCAACCTTTTTTGTTCGCGTACCCCCACATATAATTTATCTTCAACTTTGTGCCCCCAAAGTTGTTGGTGTATAATTCAAGTTATACTTAGTATATAATCTACATCTAAAATAAATTAAATAAATTATATTACTGATTATTCAGCGTTTATTATAAAATAATATATTTTTTAAAATTTCACGTACCCCCTAAGATGTCTTCGAGTACCCCCGGGGGTACGCGTACCCCAGGTTGAATACCACTGGATTAGACTCTTAAAAACGAAAATGCTTCTCTCTGCTGTACTTTATACAAAACAAATATTATACCTTCTAGTGAACAAAAACGCACCCCCTCCCCATTGTCTTGTCATTTATAGTTTGATATTCTTCAACTGTGGAGGAAATTAAATATTATCGAGCTCTGGTACAGATGTACTCGTGAGTTTTCAAGCAAATGTCTTGTTTGTCTCGTACTTACTCGTCCATTGTCTATTTTTACATTAGTTAAGAAGAAACCAAAGTGACGCTGAAGAGGTTAGCACTTATACTTTTTGTTCAGGATACGAATCTTGGCCCGGAGACCTCATTTCTGGTGGCCTTCCTCACTTCCTGTAGTTAAATGCTTCTACTGTCGTCCTTACAGTAGTCCGCGACCACTTTCTTCCGATGTCTTACACATAATTTGTAACTATCCTATCATCATTGCTTTGTAAAGTACCTGTAACTGATTATTGTTAAATTGACAGGATAATGCAAATGCAAAGGTACAGTAACAAACCCCAGATTGTATTCTTGTAACGAGCTATGCAGACTCTACTGGAACAGATTCGACGACGGCTAGACGATCCGAAAAAGAACTTTTCCAAAGAGGCAAAAGAAGACGAAACATGAAGTCGACCACTTGGCTCCAGCAAATTCCGAGGCTTTATATGCAGACCCTATACTCTCAACGGTGAGATGTTTTTATCTTATCATACTTTTGTTCTCTGTGTTGTACAATTACAATTTAAATACAAGGATCCCCCCCCCCAAAAAAAAAACATTATACAAATATAATTGTAAAATTTACACGTGAACTTGAGTCAAAAGTGACAGTGTTGCTAAATCACAGGCGATGTGAAGTGTAGAATAAAGTAGCAATCATGTATCTGTTGTGATTTTTGGGCTTTTTCGCCTTTACCTTGGAACCGGTGAATTTGCGTAGGCCTTTTAAGACTTTTGACATTTCTTCTCAGCGCTTTTGGTTTCTTCCATGTTCCATCCCGTGAAACCACACGAGAACTTCCTCGTGTCGCACATCGGTCCACCCGTGATTCTAGGTCAGGGGTGGAAAGTGCGAACGCTTCCGCGGGCGACTGCAGAGAAAGTACGTCGTGTGTGAGCAACCGGTTTACTGTAGGCTTAACTCATCTCCCATGGGAGATGCCCGTAGAACCGGTTAAACCAAGTAAAGTTTTTCGTATTTACCCTCAGTATCTAGCAGAAAATGCTGTGCAAGAAAGGCAATCCTTAAAAATGCCCACAACCTCCTCATTTATCCTGCAGCAATTTAATCTGCAATATACACAGTAGGATTTGGGGTTTTCTCTGCGGTGAATCGGAAGATGGCTGTCTTCTGGGTTGTTGTACCATGTACTCTGGTAGAAATTTACCGACGTTTTAGAGGTCCTTGCTGCTTCCATCATCAGGGTTCTGTGCCGTGTAGTCAGAAGTTTACCGACGTTTCAGAGGCAGCAAGCACCTCTGAAACGTCGGTAAATTTCTACCAGACTACACGGCTCATCAACCTAGTACACAGCCATCTTCAGTATACAGGGTGGTTCTAAATAACAGATAGTAAATATACGGATCGAGGTCTAGTTCTGAAATGAAGCTAAGACGTCCTTGTAATATGGTCGTAACCGTTCTATTAGATAGATACTGCGTCGCGTGCCGGAACAAGGAATTATTCTCACAGTTTTCAGTTATGCATTCAAAGTAACGGAGAGCACTTCCAGCAACTGTAAACATTTTGAAAACATTAAGGTTGTGTTAGCGAGAATGGAAGGCATTTGGAAATCAAATAAGACAGTAGCTTTGCATTTTCAGAGTGTATTTATCAGGTTTCAACATAAAAGCGTCTTAATGTTTACAGAAGTTATTAAAACGCCCACCGTTAGTTTGCATAACTGATTCCTGTGACGCCAAGAATTACCGCAATGTTGATATATGTTGCTGACAAAGCGTTTATGACCACGTGTGTAGAGAAGCTATTTGGTTTGAAGTTATGAGTACAACATGCGCATTAAATTCATTTAATGTAATTAAGAATCACTGTATAATTTTAATAGTGCATACAAGTCAAATAAATAAATTAAATAATGTGCCATTTTGTTATTTTGTTTATCATATTTAGCCATACTGAGAGCCGTACCTGGCCCATGAGCTATAGTTTACCGGTCCCTGTTTTAGTGATGTTTTTCAATAGGTGAAATACACCGTATTTGTGGACAAACACAAAGTACGAATGTCGAAGTTATTTTCAGTGTTGAATGGTGGTAGTTCTTTTATGGAAAAACCACTATATAAAACATCGTTCTTCAATGTCTTGTTGTATTGTGCCACTTTGCTTGTTGTCCATAGCCCATCCCCCTGGTATAGTATAGGCCTAACCAGAAGGTTTTTACGTTACTGCAGGAGCAAGCCAGTGCCGGAAAATTCCAACTTTAAAATTATTTCGTAAGCCGCGTACTTTACTGAATGAAAATCGTATTTGCTTTATTAGTGGCACGCGGAAGTAATACAAACTCCACACTAGGTTTATTAGATTATCACAAAGAGCGACTTTGAGATACAGGCAACGTAATGTGAAAATTAGTCTATTCAAGCTGCGTAGTTGACATAAATAATAGTAGTCTAACTCAATTTGGAGACATCGTGTCGAGGCCAGGTG
>NW_019060339.1:21967-50047 GCF_000696155.1 Zootermopsis nevadensis | reverse complement strand
CAAAATATGTAACTGAAAAACTTTCCCTGAAAAGCATCGAAGTTAAGTGCATGAACCTGTCCAACTTACAACAAAAGAGGTGTTCAAGTTCCAGGATAAAGGGGTGTCCAAGATATAGGGTATTGTGGACATGTAAAATTATAGGATATTCGCCGGTTCCAATTAAAAGTGTCCAATATAAAGGGGTGTCCAGGATATAGGGGTGTCCAACTAGAGGGGTTTTACTGTATTTATGATGGTCATGCCAAGTTCTGTTAATATCTGTCATGGTTCAGGAGTAGAGGGAAAAGGACGTAATGTAAGCACAGCACAAATCTACCTTTCCTTATCAAATAAGGAAAGTGGCCTAACAAGTGACTGGTTAATCAATATTTACAATATTTTCAGGGAAGATTTTTAACTATACCATTTTACTTACGTTTTAGTGGTTTTATATCAACTGCTAGATTTTGTAGGGTCGAACTCTGTGATTGAAGTTACGATCTACATCCCGCCCTTATAAATATCATATAGCAGGCCAATGTCTGTATTGAAAACTGACTGTGACGGTGACCTGCATTTTTCTCTATCCTTACATATTTATAGAAGTACTGAAATTGTAACTTTACATGAGTTCTGTTAAAAAATACACACGACTGATTGTCTGTGCTAGTTCATTTTGCAGTTGCTAAGGAAAGCAGGTCAAAATGTCTTAATTAGGTTCATAGACACAGGCACCAGGTAGAGAGAAAGCATTCCAAATCACTGTGTAGACGATGCCACTCATTTATCATTAATAAGCCGACGGCTTAGCAAGTTGTCCGTGGGTATTGATGGCGTGGGCTCGCTAATACACACGTGTACAGTCATGTGACATGTTACTGCATATAACTGACAACTCCTACTTGTTAATATGAATGAATAATTGTCACTTTATGAACACGTGTCTGACTGTCATCCATTACAACTACCAGAGTGGATCAAGGGAATGGAAGCGAATTTAGGCAACAGTGGATTCCCTATTATCCGACCTAAGCGGGGCCAAAAGAGGGTCGGATAATCGAAAATGCCTGATAATACGTAAGAATAATGAAATAATAATTAAGGTAACTTCCATCAACAAATTAAAGCACAACTCACGCGTGTAATAGAAGCCAGTAGCAAAAGCACAGTAAAGCAACTAAGCACATAAAATGTAGGTGCGTTGTAGGAGAGTGTGATTCATTCTGCTACATGCCGAGTTGACGGTTGATAAAATGGAGCGTTTCTACAAGGCGAATCGGATAGAATGGAATGTCGGATAACCGAAGGTCTGATAATCGGGACTCTATTGTATTATGGACATAAATCGAACTTCTTATCGCGCATGTGATGGAAAGGGCCGTCGAAAATTGATGCTGGAACATGAAGGTTTATTGTATTGCATTTTTCTCACACAAATAGACTTGGACTATATATTTAATGCTACTACAGCATACGGAAATGTTGACGAATGAAAAGAAGAAGCACATGAAGTAGGAAATAAGTAAAGAAAGATAAGGAAGGAGGAATTAAGGGAAGGAGATGTAACGGTAATATAGAATTAAAGATGTAGAAATATAAAGTCGTATCAAATACAGAGGTTAGTGGTTATGCAGTGGAATTAGAAAGGTAATGAAGAATGATGAACAGAAAATTAAATATTGAGAAACAGACGGTCTGAGCTTATTTCGAGGTTGTCCGTTATCCCAGCATTAATTTGTACAGTGTAAGGTAACTTACGAAAAAACTGCGCGCACAGCCGGAAACGTGGTAGATTAGAGATTCGAACCCGGTGTTTAAAGCCTTACTACTACACGCGTCTTCGGTAAACATCTGGTGGGCCACAATTTGGGTTTGAATGGCTCTGTAAGCCTACTGCTGATATATTTTGCTCAGTACCTGCGGATGTGCCTGCGTATACACTGACCAACTTTGTTCTACGTAACTCTACGTTCTGTTTCAGTATGTTTTTATGTGGTAATACCGAGTGACAAATTATTGTCCAACCACCATCAGTGTTATCTGCAGGCTGCTTTCCGTCCACCGCCCCAAGGGAAGGCTTGCTACAATTGGTGAAGCTGTATAAACGCAAGTGCAACCATTTTGTTTGCAATTGCCATTTCATCTCCACCCCTTACATTTTCTCAGTGCAAAGTCTTCGTCACCTTCTAGGCCTATACGGGTATTTATTTGTGACATGTCTCGTTGATTTTATTTCCATAATGCAGAATCTTCCTTTAAAGTTATGTGGTTAATCACATCTCATGAAATAGTTTGTTTTTATTTTACACATATGCTCATTACGACATTCACAAAGTCCGTGACTGGACCTACCTGAGGCAGTTGAACCTAGTTTAATCCAGATTAATATTATCCCCCATCTGAGTTTATTTCTATTAATGTCTGTTACCATAGGTGGTACACACTGGTGAGACCAAATACGTGAATCTTAGTTTCCAGCAAACCACGTAACAGGACAGAGGCAATGCTAAATTACCGCGGAGTCTGAGTCTACAAAATGCGCTAAAACATGCATTCGCTGCCCTTTTACTGGCATACCAAAAGCATTCCATAACACACAACCATAAAATCAGACTGTATTGCAATGAATTTTATTATAAGACTTAGTGTATCTAGATAACTGCATAAGTGCAGAAAACGAAATATAAATGAACTCTCAGTAGCATATCTGGCTACGTGGTGGACAACCGGGGTTTGATTCTCTATAAGAGAAAATTATTTTTCTTGGCTACTATAGCCTATCTTGACCGGGTCAGTAACATAAGCTTACTTTGCATCTGTAAGTCCAGGTATAAAGTTTAGTAAAATAATCATGATAAATATATCAAGGCTAGTTAAGTAGCATACCATAAATCAACTTAGTTAGTCTTGTATTATTTAATTAAACTATTCTAGATGCCAGGCTACATAACATAGAATGTGATGGATCATTAATGATGAGTGGGCAAGGACTTTGAAGCAGGAAGTCATAACGTGTTCAAAGGTACTATTCTAGGCATTCTATTCGAAAACCACGAAACGTCTGTCTGAAATGCTGGTAGCCAGACCCACAGTTAACTCGGGCACTTTTCAGATACAAGTATATACCGTTACTGCTTCATTAACTGCTTGGGGGAATAGAATATGGAATGACTTTATTACGAAAGCGTTAAATATGTAGTCTGTTTAAATAATGTAATGACTGCCGAAAACACATGTGAAAATCCTATACAATGAATATAGACGCTCGCACGATATTGACTAAACAAGCTTCGTTTAATCAGCCACGGAAAAACATGTGGTAAAAATTTATGATGACTTTAATACGATAAAATAATTATAGCCTCCCGTATTTTTAGTCACATTTGGTAGAGAAGTCAACACCTTCATCTGCCATTCCGTCTCAGTTCCAGAGACTTTATTGTGTTTAAAATTGGAAGACTTCCAAACAAAATTAAAACTCTTGTACTTTGGTCCGTAATTGTCACTTTCAACTGTCACCTTATTTAAAAGTGTGTATATATTTTAAAAGATATCAAGGCGTTAAAAATATTACGTACTGAGCTGTAACAACTTAGAGCAAAGGTAGACATATACAAATTTAAGAGGGCTTTATATCCAGGCTTGAGTTCCTTACTTGTAGCACAAATCTCGTTATTCACTTCAGAAAATGCTGCTTTACTTTACAACTTCATCAGTTTATTTTTTATTCGTGTTGTCGAAATTGGAGGCAGACAAATGTAATTGATGTGAGATCATTCAGAGGAGCAGATTGCGACACTGATCATTATCTGCTGGTAGCAAAAGTGAGGGAGCGGCTTTCAGTAAGTAGACGAACTAAACAAAATTTTGACACAGAAAGATTTGATTTGAAAAAATTAAGTGAGGGAGAGGCAAAGGAACAATATCAAGTTGAAATTTCGAATAGGTTTCAAATTTTAGAGACAAATGAGGATAATGAAAGTGTGGACATCAACAGGGAGTGGGAAAATGTCAGAAACTGCATCAAAATTTCAGCAAAAGAGAAACTAGGATACTACAGGAGAAAGCAAAATAAACCGTGGTTTGATGAAGAATGTTCAAAATTAATAGATCGAAGGAAGCAAACAAAATTTCAATGGTTGCAGAACCCAAACAAAACAAATGCGGATAATCTATGTAACGTGAGACGTGAGGCTAGTAGAACCTTTAGGACTAAGAAAAGGGAATACCTGAAGGGCAAAATTGCTGAACTTGAGACAAATAATAAGGAAAAAAACATCAGAGACCTGTACAGAGGCATTAATAACTTTAAGAAAGGATATCAACCCCAGACTAATTTGGTAAAGGATGATAGTGGCAATTTGCTTGCAGATCCAATAAAAATTGTGAATAGGTGGAAAAATTTCTTTAGCGAGCTCTTAAATGTTCATAATACTGGTGATATTAGACAGATTAAAATGCATACAGCTGAACTGTTGGTGCCAGAACCTAGCTTAGATGAAGTGGAACTAGCCATTGGGAAGTTGAAAAGTTATAAATCTCCAGGAATTGATCAGATTCCGGCCGAATTAATTAAAGCAGGTGGCAAAGGGTTGCATATGAGGATCCATAAGCTTATTCAGTTAATTTGGGATAAGGAAGAGATGCCACATCAATGGAAGGAATCCATAATTATTCCTATTTATAAGAAGGGGGACAAGACTGAGTGTGGTAATTACCGAGGAATATCGCTGCTATCAACCTCATACAAAATTCTATCCAACATTCTTTTGGCAAGATTAACCCCATATGCGAATGAAACTATTGGGGATCATCAGTGTGGGTTCAGACGAAACAGATCAACGATTGATCAGATCTTTTGCATTCGTCAGATACTAGAGAAAAAATGGGAGTTCGGTGGGACTGTACATCAGTTATTTATAGATTTCAAAAAAGCCTATGACTCTGTGAAGAGAGAAGTGCTATATAATATTCTTATTGAATTTGGTATACCAAAGAAGCTAGTGGGTCTAATAAAAATGTGCTTAAATGAAACCTGCAGCAAAATTCGAGTAGGTAAATATGTATCTGAGACATTCCTCATCAAGAACGGTCTAAAACAAGGAGATGCTTTGTCTCCCTTGCTCTTTAACTTTGCGCTAGAATACGCCATCAGGAAGGTCCAAGGTAGGCAGGAGGGTTTGCAATTGAACGGGACACATCAGCTATTGGCATATGCTGATGATGTTAATTTATTGGGGGACGATATAAATACAATAAAGAGGAACGCAGAAGTTTTACTAGAGGCTGGTAGACAAGTGGGGCTGGAAGTAAATTCAGAAAAAACTAAGTACATGTTAGTATCTCGTCATCAGAAGACAGGCGGGCAAAATTATCTTAGGGTAGCTAATAAATCCTTTGAAAGGGTTACAAAGTTCAAATATTTGGGAACAGCAATAACAAATCAAAATGATACTTGTGAGGAAGTTAGGAGGAGACTAAATTCTGGAAATGCTTGCTACTTCTCAGTTCAAAATATTTTGTCTTCCCGTCTGATTTCTAAGAACCTGAAAATTAAAGTATACAAAACAATAATCTTGCCTGTTGTTTTGTATGGGTGCGAAACATGGTCTCTCACTCAGAGGGAGGAACACAGATTGCAGGTGTTTGAGAATCGGGTGTTGGGGAGGATATTTGGGCCTAAGAGGGAAGACGATGGGGCGTGGAGAAAACTGCACAATGACTAGCTTAAAATCTGTACTGCTCCCCCAGTATTGTGAGGGTGATTAAGTCGAGAAGAGTGAGATGGTCTGGGCATGTAGCGCGCATGGATGGGACAAGAGGTGTGCACCGGGTACTGGTTGGGAAACCTGCAGGGAAGAGACCGCTGGGGAGACCTAGACGTAGATGGGAGGATAATCTCAGGCGGGATCTATGGGAGATAGGAGTTGAAGGAAACTGGATTTTGTTGGCCCAGGACAGGGTCCGGTGGAGGGCTTTGGTTAATTCGGTGATGAACCTTCGGGTTCGGTAAGCCATCTAGTTAGTTAGTTGTCGAAATTGGCGTGGGCTATTTACGAACATTAAGTGAGAGTAATAATATATTTTACTTTCTTTCTTTAATAAAGATTTAAAATATACACTTTGCAACACATTTGTGTATCAAAAGGCATATGTAGATGACTGTCTTTTAGGTTGCTGCGCCGTGATTATCCTGATGATGGAGGTAGCAAACACACCTGAAACGTCGGTAAACGTTTTCGATATCACACTTCATACTCGCTGCCGTGAGATCTTGAAATCTCACCAGCAGGCACATATGATCCTGTACGGTAAACTAATATACAAAACGTCGATCTACGAAGCCCATAATGTCTAAAAATGATTCTGCTTTCACGTTGTAATAGGATCAAAGAGCAACTACAATTCAGACCAAACAGAAGAAATGTGTTTCTGCTTGTATCCCTGAAGCTTTAACTTAAATGTTATAAGTGGTAAACAAATATTACAAACCATTTAATTTCCACAGTGCTAGATAACTTATTCTGGTTCTCTGAATTGCTAAACATAAATATTGCATAACATTTTTAAAATAGCCTAATGGTATGATGTAATTTATGTCACAGTGCAGATCTTTGTTATCTAAAAGCATTGGATGCGGTTAAGAAAAACTTTGCAGTCACGACTTCGTGAAGTTCTTCCATGACTGAGGTAATTTAGATTTTGAAGCCTTTTCATCGGAAGTGAAAGCGGACCGGTAATTCATCACACGGAAGAGAGGAATTACTGGTATAAAAATTAAAATGATTTATAGAGCTCTACTAAATGCGTGTGTAATGGTAGTGAAACGTTCTACATTTAACCATTAGAATATCTGGGAAGTATCGATTAGGGAATGTCGGATACATTTTGTACCGAAGATAATTACCTGACAACGGAACGTTTTCCAGTTCAGCGACAGATATAACCTTTAATTAAAATGAACTTCTAGAAAGTGCATGCATTTCCGTTCATACTGTGTCGCAGTAATTTCCTTCGCGTGAAATTGGTTTTGCTCTTCATAGATTAAAACGTAAATTCCTGTTTCAGGACTTTCATTAAAACGCTTTTTAAATTAGTTACAACAAGGATACATGTGGAACTGGCGGTGAGTATTCTTTTGGAATACGTAGTGTATTCGAAAATTTCCATGTTGTCATGAGTGAAGGGTGAGCGGCGTAAAGGGGAACGTGATGCGCGCGCATCAACGTACATAAAAAAAATCTTCCTTTTACCTTCCCCCCTTCTAGTTACTTGTGGTATAGTCGGCGTAGTAGTTTCTGGCCGGTGGAGAAGCTGGCGGACGGGCCTACTCTGTGTACCTGAGGTGGCACGGTCAGTGTATTTCTTTTGTTTGGGCGTTCAGTCCGATAAGCTCGTCGATGCAGTCAGCATTATACTATCGCAAAAGAGACTCGCTCCTAGCCTTCCCCTTGAGAATTCCACCGGTCAAGAGTAGATGTAATGTTGGAGGGCGAAGCGAGGTAAGGATGATACAACAGAAATATTTATAGTAAGAATCGAGAAGTAATTGGAACAGTCCATCCAGAGAAGTGAGTGTTTTTGAGACGGCTACCGCAGCACCAGGCCGCTCCGAATCTTTTACCTGACCGTGCCGAATCCAATGGAGCATGGGACCCAGGGAGCGCAGCTCGCGAGACATCTGGCGATTACTGTACTAGGAGTCTTAAAATAGGCCCCACCTTTGCTTCTTTCTTCCACATTGTTATACTGACCAACACGAAGGAGGGCGGCACAGATGTTTACATACAAACGCCTTGCATTTTGGCAGCGTCGTGGATTGGCACGTCTGCGTCTACTTCACGCTTGAAGTAACTGATTACATTGTACACCAAATCTTTGGCCTGCTTGTGTGAACCTGGAGCCAGCGACATTCACCTTGCATGTTTTAATACACCAATTACGTATCTAACGCTGAATAACAACAATTTGCTTCCCGTAAACAAGATATTCGTACAGTATATTTGTTGATGATTGCAATTCAGTACAGTTCGATTGGATGAATAAACACTATCGTTGCGTCTATACTTATTCTTATACGCAGATCACGTCTTGTTGTGAACTGCTCGCGCAAGTCGGCCAGTTATATTTCAGTATAGTGGAAATGAAAGGCTATCTTTTTCAGAAGTGCAACGAGTTTTCATTGTCTAACGTATTATCATGTACGTCTGCACGAACTCCAGGAACCCGATGAGGAAAAACGAGTTCACTACTGCAGATAGTTTACACACTGCTGAGGGTGTTGGCGTTTTAGATAAAGCTTTCTTTTGTACCGAAACGTGATTCCACCTAAGTGGATACGTTAATAGACAAAACACCAGAATATAGTGTGTTCCTAATCCGTATACCTTCCATGAAATGCCTTTACATGCATGATTGAACGCGGTTAACATTTCCAAAACTCAGTATAACTTTTGTTGTTTTCTTATTTTAATATAATTTATTTTTTGGCAAATAGAACCGGCGTTAGAAATGGGTTGCATCACCATGTATCATAAACACTGTATTTTAATGTAACACGAACAACTGTAAAATGAGGTACTCAAGCATCTTCCTGCCACATAACTTTTGATTACCGGATATAGCAGTACGATGTTTACAGCTCCTTGTGGGACGCACAAAACTGTGGATGATTTTAGCTACTAATCAACTTGAATTATACGAATTCATTTCTGGAACAGTGTGTTTATGCGCCCACGTACGCACACGTTCTAACCGTTTGCTTTTTTCGACAAACTCGAGAAGTTTGTCGCAATATATAGTAAATATATTCCACCAACTCGATGGCGTAATGTGATACGGACATAATAGAAGATGGTCCAATGCGAATTAACACTGTTCTGTATGGGCAGTGAAAGCCGTTATCTGAGACGTGTTTTGTTTTCCGATGAGGCCACATTTCTCTGCCCTGGAATAGTTACCCTTTTCAACGTGAGGATATGTGGTTCATGATAGAGTACGTTACGGACCGCTGCTACGTATAGGTATGTGACTTATAACGATGATTATAGATACAGACTACCGAAATTAATGTACTACGTGAGTTACGTAAACAGAGAGTTATTTTTGATCCTACATTTTAATAAATTGAGATGTGTAAATACGTCGGATATCTGCAGTGTTTCACGCTGCTTATCTCCAGGTTATCCTCATCTTCAGCAATTTGATAGCCTGTGGACTTTGCATAGTTAAAAATGTTTGTTCTTTAAGATTTGTCCCAAATAAGCGGCTGCCCCGATTAACCGATGGTCCAATTAACCGGAATCTACTGTATTTCAATTTGAAAGACCGTCAGAGTTGTGTTTTCGTCAACTTTTCTGGCATTCACAGCTGAGCGGGTTGTTGGCCTATTTCTTTCAAAGAAGCCGAATGATTGTTTCTACGAGAAATTGGTAACTCGCGGATCTTTGGCAGCTAGTGTGCGTTTCAACATGCGTCCATGTTTTGAGTTCCTTTCGGTGTAAACCGAAAATACTAAAGCTGATCTTTCAATATACGTCAGACATGCGTACATCCATAAAATGCGGTTAGAGGCACAGAATTAAAGTTTTCGTTCAGTAACTTTGACATTTGGTGCAATACTAGTCAGACTGGACACGGCGCGCGTTCGGAACAAGTAGAAACAGTGAATAAGAACGGATATATCCCCGACAGCGATAGTTGTTCAGTACAAACACGTTACTTCCATTGCTTATTTCCATTTTTAGAAACAAGGTGTAGCCTGTTTTATGAACACAATTCTAAGAATACTATTGAACTGTGGAAGGGAGAATTTTTGTTTCGCATGCGTTGTTGCAAGGCCACACAGTGATCTGCTTCGTTTCTTTGTTGATTTATTTTGTGGTCTTTTCTGAAGACGATGCATCTGTATTTAAAACGGATGTGAATGAATATACTGACGTTTATGAAAGAAATGGTTAACGAATTTGAATATCGCTTGAAGATGACACTGTCTTCTAGGTTGTTGTGCTATTATTGCCAGACTACACGGCGCAGAGACTTCCTGTATAGAAACGTTTCTTGAATGTATTTTTAAAAGTAAACAATATTGAATTACGTGATTCTTTTCCTCTTGAATAATGAGCGGTTAACTCTCCTGCTTCTTATTCGGGAGGCCCAGAGACCGGCTACCCTTACCGAGGATTTCGTAGTTCTGCTCCGTCCCTCCAGGCAAATACCGGGATAGTATCTTAAATTAGGCAATGACCGGTTCCTTCCACATCCTTTCCAATTCATTATTCACTGTCTTCCTCTCACCGACGCTGTGTAGTCTAGATACTGAAAACGTCCTTAAACAAATTAATTTTTTCTTGGGTGATGCAAAGTTGGTGCGCAAAACCAGCCCTAATCACCACATGTCAGGTTTTCAAACTTTCGATTTTTTTTGTCGAAACGTATTTCCGCCTTACGTATGGTTTAGTAACTAAACGTTTTGCGAACTGAGTTTTAGAAATCTTGAAACTAATTAAACATACAAGGAATATTTTCCTTTCTGGAACAAGAGTGTAAAACATGTTCGGTGTCTTCTGAATATTAGAAGACTTTTTTGCGAATACGTAGATATTAGTGACAGCGTACAACACATTCATTAATTTCTTTCCTATGGAACAGACGATTAAGATAATAATTATTGTTTATTTTGTTCTACTTGTACTTAAGAAATATATTAAAGATTCATGTATAATTACTAAAATAATGCCTTATTTTATTCTCCAGTAAAATAATATTTTAACCCCATTGGAGTCTTCATTACTTCTTGAAGTGGGATCCTTGGGAAGGATTTATAATGCAGACAGCGGAGGCAGAGACGCTGAACCCTGTTTGAGAAGTTTTAATTTCTATTAATTGAATCTTAGTTTTGACAATCGAAAGTTGAAGTGACCTAGTAGAGGAAATTTTTATTCCAGCCTCAGAATGCCTGTCGTGAATAGGACCTACATGCTCTCCATATTACGGAAATAAGATAGTGTTTATACAGAGTAATTAAAAACTCCCGATGCTCTTGTTAGAACAATTGGAAGTGGAAGGTGATTCAAAAGTCCGTGTCCGCGCACACAAGTCTTGTATGGCTCGCGCGAGTAGTCGTGGAACTTAAATGCGCGATGTGTAAGCCGAGAGAGGGGAGTTCAGTAGTAGTGGGGGTCGCACCGATCTAGACACAGCTAGAGCTACAAACCAAGTAAGCTGACACCCCTCTAGCTCGTGCTTCGGACGGGTCCATCGCATACGACCAAAATCAGTCCTTTGCGCAAGTGCCAGCACTTCTTGTGCTTGCTACCTATAGCCGCTAGGGCTTGTATGTGCACAAAGACTTTTGTATAGCCTTTAAATCACTTTGTATAAATATGACGTTTCATGGAATGGTAATTTCCATCAAACGCACTGACAAGACCACGTAACGGGCAAATTGCCTAGCGGAAGTAGTTCTGTCTAAAATCTCAGAAGCGTTCTTTGTTTAGATTTTACATGATTTACTAGTCCGTAAATTACTTAAAATTTGGCTTCTCTTTTTGATCTTCATTGCAACGTCGTCATGTGTTGACCTCAAAACAAAAATAGTGTTTAGGATAAAAAATTATGAACTAAAATTATGCTACATTGCATTCGTTTTTCGGTAGAGAAGCCTTCGAATAAAGCAGATTTTTTTTATTCCAAATATTACATGCATTTATTAATGCTTGTAAACAAATGAGATCAGATTAACAAACGTTACGTCATAATTCCGAAAAGCAGGGGTCAGTAAAGACCGACTACGGGTTGGACGGCCGGTCATTGCGTAAAGCTAAAATTGTTTTTCTCTTGTTTCAGGTAAGTCCAAAACTCAGCTTCTCACCATCTTGCATCGTTGTAGTAACGCCACGCTCTGTGAATTTCAACTTATGGTGACTCTACACTTAATCAAGTAGGTAATCTCTTGTTATGCGAAAGTATTAAATTCAGAATTAAGATTTCATACTCATCCGTTAAATTAAACGGGCCTTCGCCTGCTATATGCCATTAATAACAACAGTACCAATATTATAAATGAAAATAGAATAAATATTGAGAGTGTACCATTTAAACGCAACCCACGAACGATCACATACTACGGTTCAAAAATGAAGTCAGGAACATGTCCACCTCCGTGTAGTATATTCTCCCAATCTCCCCTGGTCCACTGATGTCAAGGTAAATTGTTGCTAGGCCGTTGCTCGCGTCAGTTACGCAAAATTTTTACAGGTGCAAAAACTGTGTATTCAAAAGCAGTGTCTGTGTTCATTCTGGAACATTAACTTCGCATCGAATCCGTTCGTCGCTGTTCGTGAATCATCTAGCAGTGCGTATCCTGACAAGCAAGTATCGAGTAAGGGAACAATGCACCGACTGGTACCACATTTGGGTGGATATTTGTCAGTGGCAAGTTGGTAGACATTTTCAGCATCTGCTATAAAGCTATTTTGTAAGTTCTTCCTACCGAACAAGAACAGATGAACAACTAGTTTGCCATGTTATTGATGTCACCAGTGCTTACAGATAATGTAGTTAGGGTTGCATTTTAAGTGGATCAAACTGTATGCAATACACTGACGCTTAGCATAAGTACAACCGAATTCTGCTGCTAATGGATGACAAAGTCAGAATTGTTTCTCTAGTGGCTCAAACCTTACGTATGGTAAATTAGCGAACATCCGCTGACACTTGTGGTTTTATTTAATTTGTAGATGAGTGCACGATGCACTTTCCCTGCCTGCTCTCGTGTTAATATTACTTCGGCATTATTTGTGTAGCTTTGCGCTTTGTCTTAAAGGTCAAATGCACGAGTAAAAGAAACTGCTACATTTTAACCCATGCACATTTGAATGGCTTTGATGTGTTAAAATTGTGTGCATGTTATCTTTGTGGTAGCGTACTGGTCTTGGACGCATGGGGTCGCAGGATCGAATTCTCATCTTGCCCTTTTCTGTGCAGCGCACGCACAGGCTTGGTATAAAAACTGCATTTTTAATAATTAATTGAGTCTTTGTATCCTGAACTCTGGTACTCTGAAGGCGGTAAAACTTGCATTAAATTTAAACTGGTGTGGGCCAAACTAGGCCCTTTCATAACCCAGTTGTAGAAAGAGTAATTAAATTAAAATATTTATGTATGTGAATGTCTGAGTGTCTATCAAAATCTAGATTTTTGATCTATTATGCTATTTTTTCCTATCATGCTACTTCGTCGTGAAAAACTGCAAGGTAATTAAAGGTGACATTGCTAATATCGACAACTGAAACTGTCGCGGACGGAACTGAATTGTTCGCGGGTCGCTTCCGGCTCGCGATCTGTCGTTTGTGAACCCTTGCAATAGACTGGGATCCACGATGTTAATATTATGTTATTTAACGTCGCTTTTTCGTTATAAACGTTTATATAGCGTGGATGTAGACGGTGAAAGTGAGTAGTCAAGAATGTGAAAGGCGGTTGTGGTCTGTTTGAGGGGACTGCACCAGAATTGGCGTGGGTAGAGTAAGAAACATCAAATAAACCTCAGTCCAGGTGTCCGAGAACCTGATGGACGTTTGAGTGGCGATCCCAAATAACAATACTAGAAAAGCTTGCTCAGTGATCGTAAATGAGATTGGTAAATCCATGTAAATGACAGATTGTGCGTTCGAAACATGATTTAGGGGACAGATTTTCTCCCTGTTGTAACCCACAGACCCAGAAAATTACAACAAGCAAACGAAATTTGCTTCAAACACTGTTTTGACATGATTTAAATGGACAATTGATTTTGTACGTTTATAATTTAGACGCATGCGTTCTGTAGGCCTACGCGGATCCTGTCTCGGAGAATTCGGCATTTACCCTGCCATTCGAAGCGACATCCTTCTTGCAATAAATTCGCAAAATAAGTCTCCACCACGTTGTAGACCAGAGGTTCTCAACGGCGACCTCGTCGTTTCTAACATTGCATTTGTCTGTTTTTGGAAACGCAAATTCCGCCTAAATTAAATAGAATATTTAATTTTAAATGAAAAATTCATTGAAATAACAGATCAAGATGGCGACTAACTTCTGAGATGCTGCTCTATGTAGTTTGGTAGAAATTGACCGACGTTTCACAGGTGATGCTTGTTACCTCCATCATCGGGGAATGTTAGAGGTAGGAAACAGGCCAACAAATTTATGTATGAATTTTTGTAGGCACTGTGTTAAAATTATAATTGTGGAGGTTGTGAGAAAGTTAATGTTTCATTGGACAACTTTCAAGTTAATGTATAAAATACTAGTTAAATTAAGAATCAGATATAGATAATTTAATCCTAGCTAGTCGCTGTGCTTTGATGAAGACATTTAAATGAAATGCAGTTGTTAACATTTTTTTCCGGAATTTGTTATTAACATATGCGCCGAAGTTGTAGTATAAATGTAAGCGTATTTATGTTTACGAAACGCACTGTACCTTCTGCATGTCTGTAATACAAAGAAAAACTGCCCGATGATGTCATCCTGACCGGTTTCTGATGCCATGAAGCACCGGTAACTGGATATCAGCCGAAATGTTGGTCTTTCTGAAACGTGACGCGAAGTCTGTCGGCAGACAAAGGCAAGCCTCTCTATAAATTAATGATACGTTGACCTATCAGCAAATAATATCCGCTCTTCGTACTGTTCAAACGTCGCCGTCCTTGCCTGGATAGATTTTAGATTTGTCACCGTATAAATTAATTCATCTTACATACGTATTTGTTTCTAAACTAACTATAGATTGTTCAGGATGTGTATAGAGCGGAAGTAAACCTGACGAAGAACAAGGACAGGCAAATGGCATGCGTAGGATACAGTCATAAAAGGAAGTGCTTAAATACCTTTGCATTGCAAGCGTAGTTCACTGTTATCTGCATTAACATGAGTGAAGCGCTTAAAGGTGCTTACCCACTCTAGTCCAGTAGGAGCGCCATGTCGCTCGATGGCCATTTTTTATTCTGAGTAGACCAGTGAAAGATTAAAAGTTTTCATGACGTTCTAGGAAGACCTGGTGTGCCTCAGCCTTTATTGCTTAGCTGTTTTCTGGGAAGAGCTAATGTCCTCATTACCCTTCAGCGCTGAAGGAAAACAGCACATTACACTCTATGTGTCTATTAATTGGCCACATTAAACACACTGAAATAATAATAATAATTATAAATTAGTTGGATGTTAAAGATTTGTGGGTCCTACTTAATCTTCCTCATCGTATGAACTGTAACTAGGTTTCTGCAGAATCTTGTATGGAAGTTTTGCTTAATTTAGATTGCACCTGTCTCATTTGTCGTTCTGTTAACTGTAATTTCTGGTCCTGACACGCCCTTGCGCCGAGCGCCGCGTGATGAACTCTATGGAGGCTGGGCATCGGTTAGCTGTTCAGATTTTACAGGTAGGTTTTTATTTAACTACGTACACAGCAGTCTGTATCACTGTTCCGTCGCTGGTTTAGTGCGAAAAGGGATCTGTCTGGTATTTACAAAACATTTCTTGCCGCCTCCATGCATAGACCTAATGCCTACCATATCTTCCTCCTTTTAATCATCCTAATAATATCTGGTGATGAGTAAGATTTGTCATGATTATGTAATATTTTCCAACCTCCTGTACATCCGCCCTTTTCGGTCTCCATGTCTGTCTCAGCATCCTGGTCCCAAATAACCTAACTATAGGACTTTCTTTGTTTTGGACTTCTGTTGAAAGTTTGTTTTCGAAGGATGGACGAAGGAAGATCATTCTTCCAAATATCGTGGTGAAGTCCAGAATACCGTCGCCAAAAATATTCAGAGAGTAACCCTCAGTCCAACCCTAATTCTTTCCCTCAGGATGAGAGATCGGAGTTTATGTCTCTAACAAAAAATGGTTAAATTATTATTTTTGTGTATCTAATCTCCGTGTTTTCAAATAAGACGCGAGAATATAATTTTGAAATGATACTCCTACTTCGATCTTATCCTTGATTTGTTACAAATATTCTGAACGTTGTCACATTTTGATTAAAATCAAGCTTACAATAAAAGTATTTGCTGAAAAAATTCGCCGGAGACGTAATTGAGCCATATAAAACACGATCCAGTGAAGATGTAATTATGCATTAAACCAAGGAAACATGTCGGGAGTTTTGTCGCCAAGGATTAAGCATACGTGGTCGAAGTACGAAAAAAGGATGCTATCAACACAATCCGCAACGTACGCAGTCCTCCAAGTTGAGCATAAAACCAACAATCACGTGCTTTATATTGGAAGAATGAATTATTAAACTGTTTGTGTCTTAGTGATCGTGACTTTTTGAAATTGACATTTAAATGACCTTGGATGTAAGCGCAAACATATTTTACATATTCGTGTCTTTTTAAGTCTGTTGATATATTGGTTCAAAAGATATTTATCCTATGAATTTTAAGTCTGTTGATATATTGGTTCAAGAGATATTTATCCTATGGAGGGCCTAGGCCTGTAATGGTAGGCTGTTCGGTAGGAAGTTCTAGAAAGAACTTAATGACTCCAGAATTTCTCCAAATGTGAATGTAGAAGGGTGCAGCGAATTAATAAACATACGATATTATTCATAATTCCCATCAACATTCATTGCGACGACATGGGGTAGAGTGCATGTATATCACGTCTGAACTGAACAGTTTTTAATTGATTTTATTTCTTTTCACAATTTAAGCTGTTAACATTTGTAACGCCAGTGAATTAAAGTATTCCTCTATCGAAAGTCATTATTGGTCTAGTACTTTAACTTCAGACGAATTCGAATGGAAAACGAGCACTTTGCCCGTAAAATACTTTTTGTGTCCTATTTTAATTGCATGGGGCAATATATTTGTCGGAAACACACCACATAATTTTACCGTGCATTGGCATCCTAACACCCTGTTGTTGTAGTGTAAAGAATTCTAATTTTATCCCTTAATTTAGATTAAGTCTCCGGGATTTTGGTCTCGTAAGTAAAATTCTGGAAAATTCTTATGAATATTACGCAATTCGTTGATTTTCTAAGTTATAATTTAATGGCACCCTAACTGATTAGACTGCGTGAAAAACTGGCGGCCCGTGAGCCACATCTACCCCGATACCACTTGTAACCAGTTCCGCAAAAAATATTTTTGGTGCTTTTACAAGTTTTATGTTGTTTACTCCGGAGGTTTTAAAGAAAGTGTGATTCTTATACCGTCTGCTGCTTCACGTTACAAGTATCACACATGTTCTTGACTTTGAACCCTGTCGGAAAATGAAAGTTCTCCAAGTAAAGATTGTCAGAAAAAGCTGTTGCAAGAGAAATTTTAAAATAATGTGACGCTATGGTAATTTATGTACGTTTTAATAATTTATAATTGAGCATATAACCTATTATGGTAATTTGTAATTTATGAATAAATGTTGTTAAAGGTAACGAAAAATGTCTATTGGTTTACGAAAATTATGCTAGGAAGAGTTTCTTGACCCTTGGATCCAATGGGAAGCTTCGTAGACCGTTAACAGATAAACATGTCAGCGGCCATACATGAAGTTTGTTTCATTCAGACAGACACCAGTTAAGTTGTTTGGCTGGTTTTGTGAATATATGCAGAATATAACTCCGCATTAACCATCTTTCCGATTAACCTCCCACCCACTCGATTACATTTACCCCGCTCACTGTGTGCGATTTCTTTAGGATTGTGTTCTGTTCGTTTCTAATAGAACGGAGTGAGTGGGATTCGTGTGGGGGCTCGACGTGGAGCCAACATTACGGTCACGAACATCTACAAGAAAAACACTAGAAAGTGAACGTGAAGTAGCGCTGATAAGTAAGCCGATTTCCCAGCTCATTTGCCGTTGTCAGTGTTATCAAAATATTGCGCAGGGCTCGCTGTGTGCGTTTGAGCTCCTTAGCCTTGGCAAAGAGATACATCTACTCTTCAGAATGAAAGTATTCAACAAGGTCTGCAAAATCTATATGCTGATGTTACCAAATAGGAAGAGGGCAGATTCCGTCCATATAAATGGGCATAGACTGTTCGTCGCCGGCTTCTCACCTTGGAGGCTGCTAGTTTAAATATTTTTACAGCAGATAATAGTTGAGTACACTAAATGGCCTGCTGATTGGCTCTCTCTTTTCCTTATTGAATTTCCTCTGTTTGTATCCATTGCCCCGCGGGGTTAAGGCAATGTCCTACGTAAGCGATAAGAAGCGAGCTGTGCGAGCTGCATAAGCAGCGTGGGGTGTCATATGACATAAGGGAATCGCTTGTTGTGTCCTACGTGAGAGACTGCAATAGAAGCACACGGTCTTTCTGCGCATGCACCTTCCCTGTACTGCACAGTCAGATCTTTTCTGCGCATTCGCCTTACTGGCCAGCGCAGCGACCTGCGCGAAAATATCAAAATATTTGATCTCGGCTTTGGCCGGCTACTGATTCGCTGTAACATAGGACAGCGCTACACAAACAGCCAGTTTGATATTTCCGCTTCACCCACGCAACTCGCACCGCTCGCATTTAATCGCTCACGTAGGACACCGGGTAAGAGCTCGGACTCATAATACAGTAGTTTCGCGACTGTTTGATCACTCACTTGAATCACGACACTGTCCGACGAACACGAAATGGAAAGTTAGTCGGTTGTAAACAATGACCTGCGTGTGCCAGGGTACTTAGGTTAAATAAGCTTTTGCCTATCACAGTAGCCACACAGATAAACTTGCCTTCACAGTGGGTTTGCGTGCTGGAATCCGCCTCAGAAGGACGTAGCGATTTTATGCTTTCTGCGAAGGCAGAAGCTGTTGTCTGTGTTTGCTGTTAGAATTCGTGAAATCTGAATAATAATTAAATTCGTTCAATTTATTAATGTGCTTAGACAAGACCAATATAATAGAATACAAAAATGATATAGAACGCCAATAAATATTAAGACGGTCCAAATGTAAAATGTGAAAGGAACGGAATGTGGACAAAAAGAAAGTCTGATTATAACCAATTTGAAATGTAGAAAGGGAAATAAAATCTTTGTTAAAAATGGCATTGTCCTTGCACATAGCATTGGCAGCAGAAACTCATCTAGTTGATCTGACCTTAAAATTGTGATTTACCATAAACGTTGTCTCTAATTATCCCAGTAGGAAGGCAATACGTACATTGACAGAATCAAATATGTAAGAACGAGTTTTTTTTAAAGTAAAATAACAAGGGGAAATACATATAAGATTCCACCTTTTTCAAAAAAGTGTTGATGCAGTCTAACTAAAATACCTTCATAAGTATACCCCTACAAAGAATTTGACCTTGTATAACGGGCAGCAACGATCCTTTTTAACGCTTTAAAGTTTTGATGAAATTCCAGGCAGCAGATACATATTTCAGTTTGACCCACACAGGGGTGGAAAACAAAACATAGAGACTTTCCCATGGAAAAGTATTTCTTCAGAATGATAGTCAGAAGCTGAGGGCAAAAAAAAATATCTCGCAAAAGAATAATTTTTATAGTTAATAATATCAAGTGTTTTTCTGTCTTATCCCAGTCGACCTCGGAGGACGGAAACACTTAACACAGGACAATTACCAAAGCAGAAGGCAGGCCTAAATAAAATGTTTATCTATTGCTGGTGAAAGTCAACACTGTAATGTTTCTGATAGCAGAGGTGCACACACACGTACTCGCTGAATTCACCAGGCGATGTCACACCAGAGGTCTAGAGGTCTCTTACCGCGAGCACAAACATGGTCTCGAATGTCTACTGACATGTAACCAAGCCAAGGTTAACGTTCAAAAGGTGTGTTGTTTCAAGTTGAAGAACCATTTCAACAATACTTGATCACAAATTTTAGCCTACCTCCCTTTTATAATAAAGAGTTTGAGTTTGAGTTATTGTTACAGTTACACTACAACAACAACAACAACAACAACCATAATCATAGGAATTTTAACATCATTTTAATGGTGGTTCGTACCAAATGCAAGGCAGGCTGTCCAAGATAAATGAATGCGCCTATTTAACTTCACAGTGTAAAATTTTTCGAATGGTACGACTGTGAATTACTAATAGGAAAATGTATGGAAAGAAACGGTCTTGACCTCATGAGTGTCAGAGCAACTGAGAAAAACACGAAGAGCCTCACGAATGGTGGCCAGGTTTGTAGACGATATTCGAGCACGAAATCTTCCTAATTCGTTGTAGGAGTGGCGGGAATTCATCCTCCGGCCTTCCTGTATCTTGATTAAGTCTGACCTACACTTGTTTCGTCTTATGTTGATTTATGATGATATCCCAATGGCTTCTTCTAGTTACTAGGTTGTTATTGTTAAAATTATTATTTATATATTTGAAGAGATCTGTTGAAACTGGAGATGATTTCTTCTGCATCTTAATCCATTATCACGTTTCTTCCTTTCATCATTTTCATATATTTATATCATTTAAAATCAGTTTTAAAAGCTGCTTAATGATAGCAGCATTTGTAAATTAGATAATTCTGCCATTTAGCGTAATTACTGAAAACCTAGTCAGTCGTGCATAACGCACACAGCTTTAAATAGTACCCTATCTTATTGTATATGTATAGGGACCCGATTACAATTGCGTGGGGCTCTACCTACAATATCCCACGTATCTTAATGGCGTGGTGCTCAGACACATGGACGGCTGTACCTCTTACTTTGGTGTTTGTTTTGCTGATAATGGTCGTGTAATCCCACAGATACGCTTCTTATATTCTACATTTCTTTATTTACTCTCATTATATTTGTGAACGATTTCATTTCTTCAGATTTAATGTTAAGATTATTACTGAATGATGAATTGGAAAAAGTACGGAAAGAATCGGCCTTGTCCTAATGTAAGATACTTCTCCGGCGTTTTTGTAGAGGGACCCAAGAAAATGAAAACATTCAGTCAGGATAGCCGGTCTTCGGACGGAGGTTTGAACCCAGGACCTCTTGCATATGAAGGATGAATGTTAACCACACTTCCGCGACTTTCGGTCCGTATTTTATAAAAGTTTCTAATAAATGGAGACCGACGTTGCTCTACTGGCAATGATGGACGACCGAGGTTCGATGCCCGTCATGGGTATGGATTTTTCTTGTCGCTGTCATGTGCAGACTTGCCTTGGTTCCGGTTCAGATTCGCCATCTGCAGATTCCGGACCTCGAAGTTGCTCAGTCGCCTCCGTCTGGTGCCGAGATAATAGAATACGAGGGGCTTTGCCTACTTTTCCCCTTACGTCTTCATAACATGGGGATTTGGCTCCGGGACAACTTCAATTTTCTAAGTGGGTGGAGGATGCCTCTACCACGTAGTGGAGATTCGTAAAGTATTTCGAACAAGGTTCAAAGGCTTTCAAGCAGGATTAACATTCGTTCAACTAGGGTTACATTGAAAGGGTTAATCTGACTTATTACTGGTTATACATTATAAGTGTTAAAATGTCGGCAATTTTGTTTTTTATTTTAATTCGTAGAATATTGACCAAAATTAATGTAGGTATTTAAGAAAAGTTTGACGTCCTTAATAAGCTAGCAGTACTTATTGTCTCTGGTTTTAACAAGGATCAGGCCTAACATACTATTTTGTCGTCTAAAGCAAGACGGATATAAGCGAATAATGAAACAAAGGGAAAATTAATAGAATCTCTTGTTTCATAATTTGTGACAAGATTGATCGGGTCTTAGATTATTCTGCAACGCTGTTTCAGCGACACTACAACATAACCACAATAATTATAATGTACCATAAATGCGTATGAGATGACTTGGAAGGTGTTGGTCGTAGCCTATTTTACTTCAGTGTCATAGAGGTTGAGGAAGATCATGAAAACCTCGGTCTGTGTTGCCAGTAATCCAGTCAAGATGCAAACGGAATACCTCCCAATTAACTAATCCGTGTTATAAGCATGTGAACAGAACACACTGCTTCATAGGTACGAAATTTGCTTTAATCGTTAATGGATGCCTAAAATATTGAGCTGTAAACCATTTTCTTTCTACCACCTTCTAACCCTGAACCAACGTCACATTGTATGAGATTAAATTAGCAGTAGGAACTGTATTTTAGTTTCAGTGTATTTGCCAAAGTGTCGATAGCCTGTTCTATGTGACCCGACAAATTTAGATACATCGTTATGACAGAGCATCCATTTTCAATGGAACTGCCAATTGGCCGCTAACATGGACACACATCCTGAATGAGGATGGCGTCACGAATGCGAGCATTGTACCTCCAGCACCTTGCCCAATTCGATAGATCAATCAACATTCGCTGTATTCTGTGAAAGCGCCACTACGGTTTGACACTCGGAAAACACCATTCATCTTCTGCACTACCTCTCTTCTTTCATCCGTTTTCAATTTTTTTTCTGGTTGCTTCCTTTCACACGCCTTGGTGAGTACAGTCGCGTTATTTTATTGTGGTTTCTGGTCAGCGCGATGGGACTAGTAGAATGATTCTTCGGGTACTCTGTAGATAATCACGTTCTTAAATTTATATTATTAATACTTGAATGTCACAAGTCGTTATTTTCGTGACATAACTGGCCTTTAAATGCCATGCCAAACTTTGAATAAATAGTAAGACCAAAAATGAGAAATCGAAATTTTAATTTCTATAGCTTTTGTCTACACTGTAATTTATCTCGTTTCTTTACCCTGAAATGATAAATTCAATTCACTCTCTTCCTCAAACCATTTTCGTAACGCCAATGACGTCACCACATTCGGAGCTGGTCTGGTGAATCACTCCATGAAGCTAATAGTCTAGGAGGTGGTTAAGAAATTTACTTCATTTAATGGAACAGACTTTTTCACTACCTTTCTCAGAACAGCCCCGTACTGAACCCGCTCTTGAGTCAATTGAATCCAGTCTGCACCCTCACACCATAGGAAGGACAACATTAATATTGTCCTCCCCCCCAGTTAAACTTTTGTAGCAATTCTCATTTCCTAAATCGGGCTACATGCCCTGGCCATCTGATTCTTATAGGAAAGCTCGCCGTAGTAGTTTTAAAGTGAATGGTAGGCCAACAGTTTATGAAAATCGTTTATTTATCTTACTTTCTTCTGTTGCTTTTAGATTTTTCCAGCATTTGGCTTTCAAGCACCCTTTTAAACGATGGAAATATTCGTAACTTAATGATATTTCCCTAATTTAATCTGTTATTGACCTTGTCGTATATGTCGTTGTGATATGCTAATGCCATTCTTAAATATTTATATTTCACCATATTTTTTGAGAAAATAATTTTATCCGATCCCCTGACTACCATCTTATTAGAGTTTCTACGCGTTTGTTTGCGGTATTTGTTTTAATTCAACATATTAACATTAGCGCACTCCATAAGCTGATATATCGCTTTCAGTTGAAGTCCCTCGCTGTTTCCATAGACTCTTCTATGCAGTTGGCACAGCAGGCCTACTCTAAGATCAAGTTGGAAAGCAATGGCAACAACACATACCTGTATGTAGCGAATGCATCACGCACATGTTTATCTGTACCGACTGTACTATAAGTTACGTTAAACGCATTTTATGTAGCCAAACTGATTTCGTGGGTATCAGCTCACTGATTTGTCTAGGATAGTTTCTGTCAAATTTAAGACACAATAAAAATGTGAATGACTGGAGAGAGTCAATAATGACTTTTATATATTTATTTAACGATGATGTGCAACTGCAGATGTTATGTTGTGTCGATGTTATAATGAGTAAGAGATTGGTATGAATGTTGATTAGGCGAGGATTTGAAAAATAGTCATGTCTTGTTTCTATCTACTGTCTGGACATTCGCCTTTAAAGACGAAGGAAGCTGGGTCTACTGAAAGCGTCAGTCAGGTTGCTGCGTACGCAATGACAATTATATTGGCTGTGTTGCGAATCAGAAATCTACAACAACGCCTTTTGTCAAATTTCATATTAAAATGCCAAGTTTCATTCCACAGCCTGTTGAATCACTTTTTAACCCTCTCAAGACCGATATTCATCGAAAAAAGACTGCATTGGTGTAATCCGCACCGGAATTCACAGTTTCTACATGTGTTCTTTGAAAATGTTACGTAACCTAATTTAACCTAGCCTAATCCACCCTCTTCTTACCAAGCACTGCCTACCCCACCCTTTCAAAACCTGTCCTAACCTAACCGAATGTTATCATGGTAGTCTTGATTACCATTGTTACCAAACATTGCCTAACCTTATCTACCCTTGTCTTTAATAGCCAAGCCTAGCTTACAACAATTTAAACTAACCTAACCTAATCTAAGGTTACTATGGTTGTAATGTTTTACCGACCAAGTAGACTCATGCGGACGTACGCAAGGACAAACATGACCAGCCCTGTATGCGTTTTTTCCGTGCACTAAGTACAAAGGAAGTACAATAATCTGTTTGAAATTTCAGTTTGTCCCAGTACTAACATCAGTTGGTTAATGATGTTTAAAGAAATAATACACTTTAAAACACACTGTACTGAAAAATGTTGACTTAAGTTAATCGTAAAGTAGGTGGTTGATGTATTTACCACTGAAATTTAAAGCGTTAAATGTTCTGCTCTGTAGTTGGTATCATGCTTCCCACTTTCAATTTAGGGAATGAATAAATAAATAAGTCGAAAAGTTTTAGTTGTGCCTTTGGGCCTACTGCATGCGTTAAGGAGCGACGCGACGGGACGCGCATTTCTTATTTTCTGTCATGAGTTTGCTGCTTATACCCGTCCGGTTTCACTGAAGCTACAAGACGCATAAGTATCGTTGCCCGCAGTGGGAACGCGATGGCTCGTCACTCTGCACCAGACTGCGATATTTCGAGCGAAATAAATGATCAAATTAAGAGAAATTGTGCTCTTAATTGAAGTAATCTGTTCACAACACACTTGGTTCTCTCCTGTGATCGTTTTAGATCTTGCGAATTTCTCGTGAAGGTTCATGTTAATCCCAGACATTCAAAAGTGGGTATTTTACGTCAGATCAGCTTGCTACGTGAAATACGGAAGCAGAGAAGTAAAAACTTAGGCTGTTATTGAAATTAACACAGATTTATTGCGATAGACTTTCAGAGACTAAGTTTAGACTTGTTTCGGATGTGGAGGATTCTAGGTCAAACCTGCAAATTTAGGCCGCATGTTACTCCGAAACATTTGTGTGCAACCAGAAGACAATTAAGCATTCCGGAAGACCACGGTCTGAGTTGAGTTTAGACTTATTTGAAGACCGATTAATGTTTTACAAACTGAATCAACTACATGTATGTGAGGGGGGGGGGGGGGGGGGGAGATGGCAAGAGAGAGAGAGAGAGACGGCAACTCGGAAAATCACAAAGAAATCGATGGACATTCTGAGACACCGATTGGCGCTGTAAGAATTTGGAGACCATCGGATGCTAAACCTTTGTAGCAGCAGCAGCAGCCAAGCGGCTTAACAATATGACATTGATTCTTACGTCATGGTCGGAATTCGAACTCGTGACTTATAAATAAGACTGACGTTACAGTTTTCATTTGGGTGATGACATGATGAATAAAATAAGAAGTGATCAGGTTTTTGGCTCACTTTGTTGTTAACAGTTTCGCGGCAGCCCGCTTAATACATAAACCCGATTTAGGCTAATCGAGGGGGCGGAGAGACGTTTCAACACATTGTAAATTCGATGTTTTAGGTCAGATTGGGAACCGAGCTTGTATTAAAGAACTTTTAATCTATCCAGATTTGAACAGAGTTTGATTATTTTGTTTAAAACTAACCATGTTCATTCTATTCTCCGCTTTATACTGTCATAAAACAGCCAAAGAACTATAAACTAAAGGCAATATCAGCGACTAATATTGTTTAAGCTGTGCTATTTTAAAGGGGAAATGTTCTGGCAAAATATTTTATGAGAGAAATTGATACTGTTTGTATTACTTATTTCGCGAAACATTAGCTTACGTGCGTAGCCTATAAGGTACGGAAGGGATAAAATAAGACGAACAATTTCTGATTTTTTGTGTTCTTTGTATAAAATTCACAAATGAGCGCATGGTGGGAGACTGTGTTTGTGACCTTCTTTCATCTCTGAAAATGCTCGATTTATCTCAATGACATCCACACTGCGGGTATTAAATTAGTTGAAGACGAAATTAATTAAGCTAAAATTTAATTGTGCAGTCTATTATCACCTTATCCAAAGAAGGTAAAAAAAAAAATTGTGTGCAGCTTTTCCACAAGTACGATAGAAGCTCTTAAAACGTATTTTTGCTCCGATGTAAAGTGGGCGCTAAAATGTTCCGATCCAAATCATAATTGAAAGGGTTCGACTGATTTCTGTAAAACTGTCCAATATTAAATGTAATTGAAATCAGATAACCCGTTAAATTGATTATGCGTCGGTGGAAGATTGTCATTCCCTACGTCACATCATCTACGCATAACCTCACTTTTTTGTGTTTTTACACCACGGCTTGCAACGTGAATGACTTTAGAAAACATTCTGTCGTTCTGTTTAAGCTTATTCATATTTCTATACTCTGCAATGGCTGTATTGTCATATTCTCTTGTTCAAAATGTGGTTTCTCTTCTGGCCTGAAAGCGTGTTGTTTATCGTAAAAACTTCATCTCAGCCGTTTCTGTTTTCCTTCTGTCTTCGGGTTTCAATTTCAAGTTTTCACAAGAACAGAGTAAACAAAAGTGGAAAGCTGTGCCAAAAGAGGAGCAAATTTGTTCCTTGCGGTTAAACGTATCTCACGGGGCTTGTTCGCTTATTTCAGATACAAATCTGCCGATGACGAACGACCGCTACAAAACTGTTCACTGCACGTAACACACGACATAGCCATACATTTTTTCGTTTAATTTCTTTAAGGACCGCAGTATACATTATTTCAAAATATATATTTCATCTTAGAGCTATAGATGCTACTGGGACGAGTTGTATTCTATGTAGAACTTTTTTATACCGAGAGCCCTATATTCGAATAATTATGATGTCGATTTGTGCTTCATGGAAAGTACGTTTATGGACCGATATCAACAGAAATTGAATTCTTCTGATAACTTCAAGTATAGGTTCGCAATCAGAACCGTCATGAAAATACGTCTGAGTATTATAGGGGACGAAATACATATATTTTTAAACGAGAAACGCATTCAGTTGTAAGCAGTTACATTATAAAATGGTCATTTAGTAATGTTAGTAGGCCAACAGCGCAATCTAGGACGTTACGATGGGCATTACTTGTATCACTCACGGGGAGACTAGTAATGCACACGAAATTTTGGTGAAGAAGAAACCTGTCGAAAAGCGGCCACTTGGAAGACCTTGAAGTGGAAGGATAGCATTAAGTCTGACATTATAGGGGCAGGTTGTGAGGCTGGGAGGTGGTTCAAATTAGCTCATTGGCGGTACTGCATCTGCGGGTCTTACTATGAAAACATACCGGTAATTAATTAGATACCTGCAAAGCTACGTGTTTTTTGTTACTTTGTTACCACACTATAACGTGAAAATTGTAACTTTAGGAGTTTGTTAATAATATGTTAGTCTGTTATATATAGCAAAGTGTGAGCTTTCTTTCTTGTGCTCAAATGCTCTTTGTTCCGAGTAATTCAAGAACCTAGAGATGCAGCTGTTTTAAGGGAGCAGTTAATCGATCGAATATCCCTAAAATGTATAGGGCAACATTACAAGTGTTTTGTGTCGAAATTTAAGCATTGTGTTCAGAAAAGCAAAATTTATTGGTTTTGCAGGTAAGCGAACAGTAAATGCTTGTACTGGTGACCCCAAGACTTCCATTGACTTTAGAATCTTACTTATGTTTTAATGTTTATATTATTTCTCTGTTCTGTGCAGGTCTGTGCCTCTGAAAACAAGAAATTTTCGAAGGATTAGATTTTTAAGAATGTCTGAACACCGCACTGACCTGAGTGTTATTATTTTGTACATCCCTGACACATGGATAAAATGTTAAAATTAGTTTAAATCTTTCTAAACAATAAGATCTTTTGAAATAAACAGCCGAGGAGATTATAACGGTTCCGAAGTTCAGTAACCATGAAAACAAGTTGTGTATACGAAATTCTTATGGCGCTGTTTCCTCTCTTCTTCTTCTTCTTCTTCTTCTTC
>NW_019060339.1:9301-21943 GCF_000696155.1 Zootermopsis nevadensis | reverse complement strand
TCCTCCTCCTCCTCCTCCTCCTCCTCCTCTTCTTCTTCCTCTTCTTTGTCCCATTCCACATTCTTCACAATCCTATAGTTAGACCAGATCTAATGAGCATGTTTACCTGTTGCGTAATACGTTGCATACATTCTGTAATATGTACAGTCACTAACCTTTAGTCGCGTTGATCTCTGAGGCCATGTATTCTGACTTAATGCCTGGGAACGTTTCTGAAAATTAGTTTCTGACAGTCCTCTGTTTACTGTCTTATTGCTATGGATGTCCTCAAGTGATCACTATAAGACCTTTTCAATAACGTAGTTGCCGCATATATCACGTCCAGATCAACACTGTGATTGTAATTATAACATATACGTAATAACATACTAGTAATGGCGAAGATATATATATATCCATGTTGTGTAAGTAAGGACTTTCGGATTTGCAGGTACAGATGTGCCCATACATAGAGACACACACACAAACAATCCGCCTTTAAGAATGTATGGAAATTATTCACACATGAATAATCGCTTGTGTCTTGTCATATCACCTTGTACATCTTGTAATTTACTATGCGGTAGTAAAAATTAAATTGGGCCATGTTCTCTTCCTTAATATTCTTTCCAGTTCATTATCGTTCATCCTATTATCTGACGCTACAGGGGTTGAGCTACTAACAGCGTCGTTATACATATCTATGTACTTCCGAAAAATTGTAACGGGGGGGCGTATTAATATCGAAACATCACTATGGGCCGTATTTTGTCCATCCTTGTTCCGGAACAGCCAAAAAATGCGGGAGACAACTGAAGCCCTCGGTACAGCAAAACAGCGAAAGACCTAGGCAATAACAGGGACAGTTAGTTAGGACGAAGACTTGCATAAGTGTGCAGATCGTAAAATTATATACCTCACACGCCCATAAAACGTTGGAAGTAAATAGACTTACGTAGCTGTTCAGTCGATCGTTGCTGTTATGTCAAAATATCTTCAGTGTTGTAGATTCCATTGCGTTTAGTATTTTGGTTTCTTCGGTTCTAGCGCTGACGACCGAACGCCTAGTGGCAAATGGCCCTTTTTCGTATTTGGGACATCGCGGTTTCAAATCTCGCCTCGCAGATCGATTATCGTGACTGGTTTTTCATGATTTTCTCTAGTCCCTCCGGGAAAATGCATGGGTAGTACCTTAAAGTAGGCCACAACCGCTACCTTCGACAATCTTTCCATATAATCATTCACACGTCATCCTAGACTAGATTCGCCAATTCGCTAAATCCCAGTGCTGACTCATGTAATGGTTTAGTTTATTAAATTGTCTTTATTTAATTCATTGAATACGTGTATACATGTTTTATGGCATTTTGCATATTATTTTTGAACGAGAATTGTATACTATCTTCTGCAGTACTCTTGAAAGAATAGGTGCATTATTTACAATTTTACAGCGCCAATACTATACTGCTTGTACTAAAATAGGGGTTATCAACCCTCGGGCCGCCGATGTGTTTTGCATGCCCGCGTGCACTTCTTTTGTCACCGTGATTGACAGTTACTGGATATGAGAAAACCGTCTTGTTTATATAATCAATATCTGGCAGTATCGTTGTGGGTAATTGTTGAGCTTAATGGAGAATGTCAGGTCAAAGGTTACGATGGTATTACTGATGAACACTTAGAGGGATGCATGCACATCGCAGTACAATAAATTAAACTTCATATTGAAATATTAGTGAAGAAAAACAGTGTCAAATATCACACCAATGATTGATTTTTATGAATGAAAATTGATTAATGTGGACCTGTTTGCAATAGTAAGTTGTTAGTAAACTGTTACGAAGTTTCAGTAATTTGTTCTCATTTAGAACATTGAGGCCCACTAGTCTATACGCAGGGGTGAATGCGTCCCTATGTCTGGAACAGGTCGAGAACCCCTGGGCTAAATTTGTGAGAGAAAATACTTAGATCTGATATACGTCTCTGTTTCTTATGAAATCAACAGATAAGAAACAGTGAAGGCAGAGCAATGGCTAATGTTACGTCAAGCATGGTTTCTGTTTGTCATCTGACTTCTTTCCTGTACGTGTGAGAAGTATCTTCCTTCAGCGTCGGTGGTAGTTACGCTCACTGTTTGACGATGCCTAGTATTTACACAGTTGGAATATTGAGCTATGAATTATATGAGACTGTAAAATCAGTCGCCAGTCTTAGGAGTTCATGCTTACTGCGTCGCGTTACCAAGGCAACGCTTTGTGGCGAAATATTATCATAGTGGCTCACTTTGGTGCTTAGATGTCTGAAATATTTTATGTATACCAGAGCAATATCTTTTGTGTTTCTGTAACCCCTTGCATCTCTACCCTGCAGAAGGGAAGATGTAGAAACCAGTTTCAGATCACGGGTTTGTACTCCCACCATGAGGCCAGGAGAAAAGTGAATTATATCTTATTCCAGTTGAAATTGTAGACGGTCAAACAAATCGCCCTCTGCTCACACTCCTTTTCCAACACGCCGTAAAAATGTTATTGTCTGTCTTGCAAAGATATGCTGCTATCTTTATGATACTTTCTCTATTTTTGTCTACTACACTCTGTAAATACATAGATAATTGTTCTCAGAAGTCACGTACAAAGAAACTCTTCCTTGTTAACTGTGACTTGACAAAAATTACTACGAATCACATATGAAACGAAAGAATGTTTTCCTTATGAGTAGTACGTGAAGTTGGGCTAACGCGCTGTTACAATAAATATGCATACGCCCCAAGTTTGTATAGACAGAACTTAAGCAGCATCCCTAACTGTAACATTTAACATTATTTATGTGACAAATGTTAACAAATAAAACGCTCCAAATCGTTATCGCTACAAAGAATAATATAATCGCTAATTTATCCTGCAAGAAACAAGAACAGAAATAGGAAATGACACCGGATGAAGGACAAGGTTAGGAAGCAGTGTCGGCCGCCACTTCCCCTCACATGACTTCGTCTCATCGCCGTATCCTTGTCCGTTTCCTCAGGATTATTTATCATTTTACGCTGTGTTAATTTCCATCTTTGCAGGCTTGAAATAGATGGAAGGGAGGAAAAGAAACGAAAGACAAAAGAAAGGACAAAGTGAGTGAGTGTGGGCGAAGTATGAAACAGTTGAATGGAAAAATGAAGACAGTCATCTGTTTGGAGTTGTAATTGTACAGATGTCTTGCTTCTCTGTAATTAAACGTCAGGTCATGATATACTGACACAGAGATCGGCCAAATTGCGTGCAAAACCTTCATTTTCCTTCACCGTTGTTGTAGTGTCTGGAACGTGTTGTAAGTACATAACATCCGCTAAACGGATCTACTGCGGGTGCCGGAACTGCATTGCCCTGGGACGTCTCCTTCTGAATTTCAAATGACTCCTCCCCTGAAGTCATCAGCATTTTCAGTGTCTCAGACCTACTTCAGAGCAGAACCATGCAGAAGCGCCATTACAAGTTGATGACACTTTTCTGTCTTTACTTGCGCTTGTGGGACATTGGCTAGTTCAAACTCAGAAGGAAGACTGTCACTTCCGTTCCGACTTGTCCATTTCCACAACTAGTACAGTTTAGTTAAAACTGTTTTACGACCGTGTAAATGGCAGCTAGACTTGCCTTTGCATGCCCTGAAAATGGAAGAAGCATGTTCCTCCGAAATTTGGGTGTCTACCTATAAATTCACACGGCGTTACAACCCAGAAGATCAACATCGACGTCTTTGTCACCGTGATAATCTCATATAAATAGGAGCCTTCGGCTTCTAGTGGCTATTGACAGTTTATTTCAAATTAAGAGGATGGGACTGTGGTTAGAAATTACCAGGTCGTTTGTAACTCGCTCGACGACTGTATTGTGGAATGAGGAGGGAGGATGTTTTTACAGTACGAATCGGCAGCTCTGATCATATGAAATCTCACATGGCGCGATTTATTTGACTGCAAAATTAAACGAGTGGCAGGAGACGTGCTTCAAAGAAGATGTATGAATGGTCTGTGTCGTAGTCATAAAATTCTATTGCACAGAACTCGTTACATTATTCAAGCAGAAGTTACGTACAAAGCTGGAATGTATGATTGATTACCCCTGCTTAACCTTTAAAACATCAAGAGGAGCGTTCTGAAACGTGATGTTTTGAGTTGACCACAGACCGATGCAATATGCATCCACTTGTCTGTGTGGGAGGATTCGATCGTCCTCAGGTTGTCGCAGCTGGAGTTTCAGTAGCAATGATTCTTCTAGAAACATCTGAAGATATTTTACTGAGAGTAGTTACGGGGTTGAATAATAGTTCAACCCCCCTCCCCCCAAAGCTATAGGAACACAAAGATAATACCGTTGAATGAAAACAGTTATAAATGGTTAGATTACTGAACATGTCTCAAAACTTGAAATAACTTCATTGGATCGAAAATTCGTAATCATTAGATTTGCAGTTAACCCAAGATTTTTTTTTTAAATAGTTATAAAAAAATATATACGAGACCATATGAAAAGAGATGTTTACTAATGCTTCATCATGTATCCAAGCCGATTGTAGGCAGATACTTCGACGTCAAATGAGAGTTATGAAACAGGTTTACTATAGAAGAATGGAAACTACACATTAGGGTGTTTGGGCTGCTGCTGGATGTAACGTTAAGGGACAAATTTTAAAATGAAGGAATAAGTAACAGCTGTCTAGCTACTGGAAGTAAAATATTTGTCAGCGGAATAACTAGAAAATGAAGTAAGAAATGGTGTGTGTTTTAAGATGACCCTTGCAGTCTGTTGCGATTTTGGAACTTTGTTATCTGAAGAAGCGACTCAGTGACATTTGGGAGTCACATATGACATTTTAAGCACGTATTTTACGTGCATCATGATAATGGTTGGTGCATAGTGCTGTAACAGAAACAGTCTGTGTCAAGTTGGTGTACCAGAAGCAAGTTAGACACATGTATGTGTGGGTAGGAGGGTAGTTGACCTACTGGGGTTTTGGGACCACCGAGACATTGTTTCAGTTGAATGTGAGTTCCAGCCTGTCGTGGGCACCAACCGCTAAGTACAGTACTGAGAGATAAAAGCAGCTATACTGACTTTTCAAATTACAAATTCCTTGGTGCAGTTAATCCTTGAAATGTTTGTAGTTATTCAGTTGGTAAAGAATTTCTTTGCTTTTATAAGTACGGATTTTTTTATTATCTTGTTTACGTAAGTCCAGCATCCGATAATGATTCAATTTACATTTTCACAGCTTATTTTTCAAGACACTTCTTAATGCGATCTTCCCATCTATTATTTTTGGTTATTATTTCGAAAATTAAACATTTGCGACCCCATGTTTATAGGAACAATTTTTTCTTATTTTTGATCCTGGAACACGCACACGAAGTTGGTAAACATACTTCTGACTCATCCTGTAGATAAAAGAAGGGAAAGTACAGAAATCCTAGCTGTTGGGACTCCTGATTTAGCTAGCCTCAGACATTTTTTATATTTCGTCACATTCTTTCTTCAAAGTTTCAATTGGACCGGTATTTATAAGATACCAATAAAATTAATCTTGCAAATGAAACATAATTGGAAGGACTTGAAAATGTATTTTGTTGTATGCGGGAAAAGTGATGTGACTCAAATTATGACCACCAAGACCGCAACTACCGACATCTTTGTTCATCCTGCACTCTACCACGAGTGGGTAGCAGTAATTGAAATTACTGCTGTGTGTTGGTGGTGACTAACAGTCTAGTCATCGCATGAACTTCTTATAGTTATGATTAATGGTTGTATGTGACATCTTCCACATAGATTGATGACACACTTCGTTTGTCATTTCTGTTTCTTTCTTGTCAGTATAGTATTTGTTGTCGTTCGGCCTCTATGAACTGGGATGGTTTCTGACCGGAAATACAAAGACGCGGTTCTTCTGCCATGTCTCGCTGTTTGTCTTGTATTCATAACATCTGCAGCCTTCGTGCTTAGATTTGTGGTTCTGATCTTCATTTCGAAACATTAGTTCCTCAGTCAACACGAAGACTCTCCCGGAAGTTGGGTTGAAACATTTCAATGTATTGACTCCGTGCTGCTCTCTCGGTTTGTTACTGCAGGAAAGACTGATTTGTGTGTGTATCAGGAGTCTGTGAACGGGTTAATCGTTGTTATGGGGAAGACAAGTGACATTAATGTCGAATACATTTTAAACATATTATTATATCTTTCATTTCTTGAAACAGAGTTGGATATGAGTGGGTGTAAAGTTAGATAAATTTTGCATCGCCGTAGAAACTTATTATTGCCCTAGATATATCTAATGACTAATTAGGATCTTTGTATACAATTTGTTCCAGTGATTTGTTAATGTAGTAACAGTTGTTTGAAGCTGACTTTTCGCTGAACAGTGTCGGAGAATTCAGACTCCACTCATCTCTTACTATATTGACTTTTGCCTCATGAACAATTATAGTTGTGTGCAGTAGTGACGTATATCACTTCAAGTCACTACAGCCAGCACAGTAATTATGCAAGCGGTAAGGCTTCATCAAAATTTTGTTTTGAATTTGATTAATGTTTTACACATTTCAGTATATACAGTGTCTTGTTGCCGGTTTGTTAGGCTTGAATTTCGGTAGCCTTTCGCAGTTTTAAGCAGATACTATGTCAGGCTATAATTTGTGATTGACGGACCGCTTTCATTGTGTCGAGATGCGAAGATCATGAATTGTGAATTAATGAATATTTGTAAGGGAATGCTTGTGACTTTTGGAAGCACTATTTCTGTTTTGGCTCAGAGACACGTATGAAAATCTGTTACATTATTCATAAGTTCAGTTGAGACTTAATTGAATCTTAGACTGTCTGACGACGTTCTTTCGAAGCCACGAAACCAGTCATGAACATGTGACTTCACAATATGGACCTGACCTGTCATTAGACTAGGCTTATGCTTCTCATCGTCTTTATTAACTTTCTTGTAGGTCGGCGTTAATTGTATTTATAAAAAAAAACTGTTACAAGGGGATCCAATAATATTACACAAAGCAGACAAATACATTAGGTGTATTTATCTTCCTTCAGCAAAACAATAACAAGACAGTGCTTAACCAAGACACCCAAGAAGCAGAAGGAAGTGTAATCGGGATTTAATTAAATTTTTACGGCAATGAATTTGATTTTATTGTTCGTATTTTGGGCAGTAAAATCACTTTCGTTAGCAGTGGAGAAGTTTTTTTTTACGTCGAGCTGAGATTATTCACCTGTATGTTCTACACAGCTAAACGTGTGATGAGAAGTAGAACGTCAGTGTGTTGTTCTTAAGAACAGTTAATCTTGTTTAATTATTTTACATTTTCTAAAGGTTCGTAACAATCATTTCGGCACAGAATAAATACCACGCACTTCTCAATTCAGTGCTTTGTTTCTTGTATTTCAAATTATAGTTCATAAATCGATAATATTTTAGCTTAAAGCACGCTGTTCAGAATTTGTAGACCTCGTAACACACCTGTTATTCTTAGCCATAAATTTCCGACTGTCGTCATAAAATTTAAATGATATAATTCTGTACTCTTATGTGATTTTCAGAATTTTCAGTGCCTTTCGAAAACAAAAAATAGTACCTCCGAATGTGTCACATCTGTCACTTTCCAAATCCTTATTCTGTTCATGAATTCATAAATCTCTGTTAAAATAAAGAGCGAAAAAGAGAGAGATAAAAGCGAATAGCTGAGCCAGGCTTAGTGTTTCCAAACACTGCGTTAAAAATAGAGGAAGAGCAGACCGCTTGGTGCCGGAAACTGTTTCTGTAATGGATAATATTTCTGGACAGAATAACGCAGTCATTTCACCCTGTTCCCTGAAGACGTGTTTTGGAAATGTGCCACTAGGCATTAAGGAGGAGTGGTGTTTCCAATACAAGTCCAATTATTTCGTATTTCCTTCCTTACTTATTGCTTATTTAACGATGCTGTCAGTATCTCAGACTGTAGAACATCGAATGGAAGTATGATTAATGTAGGATATGTAAGAAGTTTCCGTGTCGTAATTCAATATACTATCCCAGAATTTGCCTGGGAGGACCAAGGAAAACCTAATTCAGGATAGACGGTATTCTTGCTCAGATTTGAACCCTCAACTGTATAGCATTGATAGTATTTCAGGTTTTCACGGCAACGAGTACGAAAATGGCTGTCTTGTGGGTTGTAGCGCTGTGTGTAGTCTGGTAGAAGTTTACCGACGTTTCAGAGGTTACTGTGCTGTTCCTAGAGTAAATTGAAAGATTATTCGAATCTGGCAAAGTTTAAAGTGAGGTATTGAGGTCTTGTGGGTTGTGACTCCGTGGAGACTAAATTTGTTTCTTCCTAAAATTGGCCACTTCCTACAAGATACGCGGCTAACACCCAGAAAACCACAATCCACAATATTACCGCCATGAAATCTCATGCAAAAAAGTGAAACCTGTTAACTTTTCCTATTATGCGTGAGTCACTCCTGAGTCTTGAGCCTGATTCTCATCAGTTACTCAATGAAACGCGTTTGATTCAGGCACGAAAAATAAATGGGTTTAGTTCGCGTAGGTGCATTCTTGCAACACGTTTAGACCGCGATACATGCTGGAGCAACTAAGAGGTTCTTTATGTTACAGGCTCACCGCCTATAAATGTCACGTGCGACATCCTTATATGTTTTCCCGAGTAAATATAGATCGTCGAGCTATTTATACCCAACAAAGTATGATCAACATAGAAAGCAGTAGGAAAATACGGTCTCATTTTGTAAAGTAATGCAGTGTATTCTGTTTCTCTTCCTCAATCAGCTTGGAAGTGTGTAGGTACACGTCACGTTAAGATAGTTAAGTCAAGAAAGATATGATTGCCGTAACATGAAAGGTGCGCTGTCGCTTCCCCTCCTCCCCTGCCCCTGCTTCGGCTGTCGACTAACAACGGTGAATGAAGCGCGGAGATATCTTGCGACAAGTATAATAATTTGTTTTCCACATTATTCTGAAGTTGTGGGCTCGAGACTCATGCCGGATTCTATCAGTCTCTGCCGGCAAATGCTGAGATTTTTTTAAAATAAGCCACGACCGTTTCCTTTTACGCCTTTTGGTCTCTCCCAGTTAGTCGGAATAGTGCTATTATTAGACGCTTATTATAACTTGTTCAGTTAAAAAATCTATCGATTCTTGCGCGATTTTTCAACTAAGAGGTTATTTCCTATAACAGCAGACGAGATGGGAAGGTCATGAATGTTGAGGTCAGGATTTGGGAGGAGGAAATCGTGGCTTGTTTCAAGAACAATTCGGCGTTCGCTTTTCGAGACTAAATAGTTGTAGTCAGGATAGCCTTGATCTTGCCGAGATTCGAACCGGGTGCAAGTGTACACCACTCTGTAAGATCTGGCTCCAAGCAAATTATGACTCGCAGTCTGAGGAGGGCGACAAGGACTATAATTCTCTTGGTTTGAAGCCATATTTGCTTCAAGGACGGCAGTATTAATGGCTTTAAAGCATTAGATAAAGTAGCCTACGTAATGGAAATAAATAAGGAAATCGTAAAGGAAGAAATTACGTACCCAGCAGTCTAAATATAAATATTCAATACATGCAGAACTGAAGGTTGTCTAAATAAACTTTGGTTACTTGTAGGACAAGGAATTAGCGATGCATGTATTTGCGAACTGCGCTTGGTAGTAGTACTTGTAAGAAAGGAACATGTAATAAAAAGATGGTTATGACGTGGTTACGATGGCATTTATACTTGAAGGTAAAGGTCGAAAAGATTACTCAAGCGTAAGGAAAGGCAAGCAATTTTTAAGTCGCCGAAATTGGCAAACGCCGTGACTTGAAGCGGACACGGAGGTGTGGTACTATTAGTAGGAGGAGGTATTAGGTACACTTTAATAAGTGATGATAAGATGATGATGATGATGACAGTGAGAAGACGGTGCTGAGATTCATTACTGTGTTCATAGCAATATCTGAATCAGTCAATTCCAGTCCACGCTGTACAACCAGATGGCTTTAACATCCTTCTTAATGTTATCTTCACATCTACGGCCAGGCCTTCCAAGTCGTCTCTTTCTTGCAGGTTTTCCAAGTAAAGTGTATGCATTTATAATCACTCAATGCGTGCTAAATATCCCGCCCATCCATTTTTTCTTTTATTAGGCGACACATCGCTTCCACTGCTCTATATAAAATAATAGTAATTTCTCCAAAAACGCGTGTTTTAATAACGCGAATTGGCTATACCGCGATTGATTTACAGAAAAAGCTGTATCCATAACGGGGGTGCGTGTTGAATATAACGTGATCAAAATAAAGCTAATAAAGAAATTCAGAGAAGTAAACCATAAACGCATGTCTGAAAAGGGTTTCAATTGTTTGACTTGGCTACGAAAACACTAATAGCAAATTCTTTTCATTACCAGCGACACTGTCAGATAACTCAAAATTTCTATGGGGGTTAACAGTGCAGCTCTGTATGGTGCATATTAGTAGACCATAGAATGAATTCGCTGTGGTTTTAATAGAAAATAATGCACACGATGGTGTGACTCCATCCGAATTCTCTACCCCTAACCCTTTAATTCCAATTGAACTAATGGTTTCGATGCAGCGGTGTTTACCAGAAACGCAACAATCGCGTTGTAGAAGAAACGACTCTAGATACATGTCTTCGTTTATATTCAGTCATTTAGATAGGAGACGGAAAGGTAAACAGATTACAATTGTAGGAATCATTCCAGAATTATTCCGTTTTTATTACTAGCTGCTATGCTACACAGTTGCTGTGGCGCACTGGAGAATTTCTATCAGGCTTCTTAATCTTTCTCTGCATTTGACAGGACTCATTGGACCGATTGGGCTGTGAGGAACACATAAAAACGCGTACACCCATCCATGCGTGGAGTGGGGTTCGAACCCACCATATTCGTATTCGAGCTGTCAGGGCCCACACCTGTGTACGCAGAGACTGTGATCGGCTTAATCCGTTTTTTTACTTGAATGCCATTTTAGTGTGTTACTGTCATTAACACTTTCTCGGTGTGTATGTATGTATAGATGTAAGCAAACAACTTGGCGTGGGTGACGTCACAGTTCGAGGAAATTGGTAGCGATTCTACTAGTCATTCAAAACGCAGCTGTCCTCAAGCGGTGAACAAGTCGAATAAATATATCTCTCTCTTCAACAGAACGAAATCTTAAAACACAAACAGGTCGTAACACATACCAAGGAATCATTGCACAACTTGAACTGCTTTCTTGAACCGAAAGCTTCAACAAATGTTTTCAGTGACAGAGAATTCGCCTCGATCGCTACTAGCCGCTCGTAACGGTCTCTCACGCGCCAAATAATTTGCCGATAACTCTACACATGCGCGTTACATACTTGCATAATGTGTGAAGATCTGCGCATGCGTACGTTACGTACATGATAGGTGTGTACGTGAGGGCCCGTGTTTAGTGTGCTAAGCAGCAAGATGCTTTGACGACGGCATTACTGAAATAGAACGTTCATAAATATTGAAACCGGATTCCAAAGTGCAGAAACACACCTGGGCCTGGTCTTCATAGTGATCGCACTTAATTGAACCAGTTACAAAAATAAATAGCCCCTGTTTAGTTGTTAGAATTCCTATGTGACCCCTGGAAGTTCAAGTTGATGTTTATTTTTAAAGCCAGTGTTGGAGATGGAACTGTGTATGTGTTACTCGGCTGATGACTCTGTGTAGAATAATGGTGTTTCAGAACAAAATTCTGAACAGGATTTAAAAACTTAGGCGAGATTAAGTACCAAAGGACGATAAAAGATCACACCCTGAAGTGCATCGTAATTTGCACTCTCTTCCTAATTTTGTTACCAAGATTGAATTAAGAGAGAAGATGTAGATTCAATATAGGGTAAGAATGAAAATGTACCTTGAATCTTGATTCAAAATTCTACGACAAAGACATCTTGGAAGATGTGGGCTTGTATGTAAGGATCATATTAGAACGAATTTTTAGGAAGATATGGCTTTAAAAAGTAGATTAAATTAAAGTAGTTCAGTAACGGACTTTCGTGAAAACTGGTTCCATAAAGGTAGGGAATTTTTCATTGACCACCTTAGTAATAATGTTAGGAGTGCTCAAGGAACACACAATGCTATGTGGAAAGTTTTTGGAACAAACCGATCATCGCAAACGAGTGGTTAGCAATCTTGCTTCTTATTCTGGATGTCCTTGGTTCAAATCTCGTTTCGGAGAGTGGCTGCCCCTACTGAAGTTTTCGTGTTCTCCTTCCGGTACTCCAGACAAATTGGCAGATAGACTGCTACTTTAGATTAGCCTGTAACTGCTACCTTCTGTGTTTTTGCGATTAATTACTCATTAATAATCCTATCATTCTACGCTATATACTGGGGATACTGGGAACGACCCGTTCTTCAAGTGGCTGATCACTGCGGGTCCAAACTTTTCGTTGGCTTCATCTATAGACATTCGGTAGGATTCCTTGGACGAGGGATCGGCCCGTCGTAAGGCCTCTACCTACACAGGACAGCACAACACAGAAAAACGCGGACAGACATACATGGCTTGAATGGGATTCGAACCCACGATCCCAGCTACCAAGCGGCACAAGGCCCACGCCTCAGACCGCGCGGCCACTGCGGACCC
>NW_019060338.1:33315-52592 GCF_000696155.1 Zootermopsis nevadensis | reverse complement strand
AGTGCATCCTGATTTCAGTTCTCCAAATTCAAATGACACAGTCCAAACATATTATTCCAATTTCTCTTGTGATTCTGACATATTAGACCTTTAGATACTAGGCTGTCTGCCTAGGTTATTTGTCTGCAGCAAGGCATAACTTCACATTGTATCTAAGTTCCTTTCTTTAAAAATAAGGAAAATAAGAATAATAAAAATAATTAATGTAAAGTTGATTTTATTTATTAACTTACCTTAGTGTCACTGCCAGTCTTTCTTCAGGTGAAATAGCGAGACGCATCAACAGATAAATCACGTCTTCTGGCTCAGCGTTCTACCGAACCAAAGATCCTACTGCCTTAAGAAGCGTGTCTTAGCTGCTCTAATAATTTCACGCATCTGCGACGATACATGTAGTCAACCCGAGATCACTTCAGTTTGATAAGAATCAGCTGATTGACCACATAGGGACAACAGATATCCGAAAAGTGCAGCAAGATAGCTTTCTAATATATCCAAGAGGAAAATACCCAAGGGGCTTCAAATTCACAGACAGCTTTAACATTCTAATATGTTAAACGTACTCTCACAAACCAACCTTACAACTTATGATATTATTACTTCCATTTCAGAATGCGCTTTAACCCGAGAGAAAAATGTTTCTACTCTGGGTCAAATGCCCTGTGCTTTCAGCCTCTCACCTCTTACTAATATTTTGAAACAATCGCACGAATTCATGAAAATGTTATCTTAGTCAAATGTCTTTACACCTTATCATTCATATCTACCAGTTTCGTCCCTTCGATACGCTTAAATCTTTCGCCTTTTACTAAAGATTTCCGTGGAGGGGAACATTTGATGAGTCTTTAACCAATTTTTTGTTGTGCCTGGCGTAAGCTGGGCCAGTAATCATTATCATGTTTTCGTAACAATAATTACGCATTTCTTTGCTGCTCTGTTCTTGAGTGTGTCTTGAAGTGCTGTAACAAGATACGGCGTCTGTTTTGTGCCGGTATTGTTTGCTATAGAAAATGTATGAAAGTCTATGTAACGAGGTTACGATCCGAGATCCACAAGCATTTGTATTCCAATAATATAGCCGTGTTAAAATACATGAGAGATTCTTCTGATAAGATTAAACTACTGATAACACATTCTGCATTTCTCATACTATACTGGGGTTAAAAACTCGGGGTGTGGCTGTGTCGGGGACACTGCCGTGGGTTTTACGTGAATACGTCTGCGTTAGCAGGTAATATTTTCTTTCGGATATGGGAATGAAATGAAAGAAACGAAATGGATACTTCCATGGGCTCGCAGTCGTCTTCGGTAGATGCGGGAGCCTCGTCTGAGCACTGCACCTCCATCGGCTCAGCGATAGCGGCCGTCGTTTGCCGCGTCGACTTTCCGACGTTTCCGAAGCCGTCTCACTCGTTCCGCCACGGACATTTCTTTTACTGTTTTGTGTCCGGTTCAAAATCTCATGGTATCCCAAACGAAATGTTATTTTCCAGTTGCGTGTGTGTTTGTGTGTGTACGCAGAACAATGTCCATATCATTCATACGTCGTTAAGTTTTTAAATATTTGTAGCCTTCGGATAAGAAGACAAGGGGCCAGTGAGACGACGAATTTGAGATAAAAAAATCCCACTATTATTAACGCACTTGCGAACCCAAATGCAACTGAATTTAAAATATCGTGGCATAATTACGATCGCTTCGCGGAACACTGGTTGAGAAACTCTACAACTGTGGGCATGTAGGAGAAATATAATAATTCTCACGGATCATATTAGCCAACATACACAAATGATGATATCGCATGCATCACGTTAAAGAGCAAATGAGAATAATGACAAGTCATTTGTCTTTTATTGCTTGTTCGAAAAACTCTGTATCTGGCGGCCATAGTCGATCGCGATCCTGGTTTTGTGTGGACTACGGGGCAAAGTTCCCTCCCTCTCTGCGGCCAGTCTGTTTCTGGGGCTCAGCTAGCCTCGTATTCCCTGACCACCGAGGGTAAAGCAGGCCGCAGCGTGAAGATGACGCCTGAGCACAGGAACAATTATCGCATCAACGAATTATCTGACGCAGAATCGGAATCAACTCCAGAAAATTCTCTAACTTAACGAAAGTAAAACCTCGAAGTACTCAAGACAAAGCTGACATTTTATCCAAGCGATATTCAGTTCGAATCTTGTACAACGACACACTCCCCACCTTGTCGAAGGCAAATTCGTCAGCAGTTCCTCAAATCCGTTTACACATTCACCCTGTCCCATTCACAATTCATAACAAACGTAGCATCAGCCATTCGAAGCCGCCTGTGAGATTAATGAAACTCTGTGGCACCATAATCCAAAAAAAAGATTCAATCCAATTCCTGTCCCCTCTTAAAACACGCCCGAAATATCGGCTTCATCCAATCGCAGTAGACTAACATGTTGGCATCGGCTACCCCAGTTTCCTGGTTCTCCTCAGTTACTTCAAAGCAAGCCAAGAATATTCTCTCGCTATTTATCATTCATAACCATCCCGTCATATTTAATTAATGGATATGCAACATTATCAGTTGACAGAGTGTTGTAGAAACAAAACAAAACACTACCTTATAGGTCATTGTAAACGCCTTCTAACGGGTTTACCCATCAAATTACGTGTATCTCAGCCCTCAAAACAGTGAAGGAGGCCGTGGGGGTAGAAACTTCGAAGTCCTCCATCTGAAGGCCTTATCTCTGCGTGGACCAGCACCTGGCCTCATGTGTCAAGGCTCTGACGTCACCCCAGAGAACAAGGCCCCCTGACAGCCTAATTTCTCGGTTTTGCATGTATAGTTCACGTTTGCGGTGAAAAACCAGTTATTGGGAGTTGGTAGTCAGTGAAGTGCTTTAGAAACATTCGTGTGCACAAGTACTTATCACTATTTATTATTATCAACCAAACTACGTGTTTTATTTAGCCGTCGGTCGAATGCGGTAAATTACGCGTATATTACCATAAAACCTTTTCTTATATTTGGGTTACAATACATATTGTAAGGGGATTTACTCTGGAGACATCTGGTAGCATACGTGTAAATCAACAGGAACACGACATGAAGCTAGTTTTGTGTGTTCAAATAATAAAATTATTTACGTACAAGGATTTATCAAGGGATTTAATGCTCGTGTGCTAACCTGAACTACTGAAAGTGCGTCGTTAAATAAACTATGAATAAATAAAAAAATCATGGTCTACTATAACCACACAAAATCAGCAGATTAATTCGGAAACACCCGGTAGCTTATAGGTCTAATCATTAAATGTGTATCGTTTAATACGCCCGTAAAAATTGCCCCAGAAACCAAAATCTTAAGAGAGACTCGAACCGAGGTCTGCATTCGGGTCTGTGACTTTAGTTAATCAGATGCCTTCCCAGGAACAAACAAAATTTGTCTTAGCGCCATTCGTCCCCAGTGTCTACTATCCGAACAACAGAAAACATCTCAGCCGGAATTCGAAGGAAGGAAACATTTTCTCTGGCCCAGGGTCCAACAGCGCCCGGGCTCCTCAAAAACCGTCTTTATAATTAAACAAGTATAATAAAACACGACGTTATTTTTAAACATGGGCAAATTAAATTGCAAATCTCTTTTCATTACTTTTAAACTGATTTCCTTTACAGATAAAATATTTAATATTAATTATTTTCTTATATTTATGATAGAATGCAAGAAAATTATAATTTGGGTTAATTCTCTTTGTATTTTCTAACTAAAAGGATGTGAAATATGAAACTCAGGTGTTCATATAAAATACGAACACTTGCTCGTTCAGCAATGTAAACAAAGGATTGGAATTTCTTAAGCACACCACCAACAATCTCGGCTGGCATGCCATAAGGTTCATTTCTTATGCACGCCTGAATGAACTGAATTGCACTCCATTCCTTTACTCACTGTTGAATCTTAGGTTACGTAGGCATTGTTGTATTTGTATATACATCAGTCTACAATCGTATTTCGTCAGTATGGAAAGAATTGTCCTGTGAATCGGTTGTAGATGAAGTGCTTCGTGAATTAGATAATTTTGTGATGTTAAAAACCTTTCACGCAGTATAATCAAGCATCAAGCATCTAAAGTATCTGTGATATTTTAATGTGTTTTACTTATCTACGACTAACGCTATTATCGGTGCATTTCATTTGTTGTAATTGGTAATATCTGTGTTGGTACCTGTGGTTGTTGTGTAGAGAAGTTTTCACTGTGAGTGTTTAAGTACTTTTAATTTTATTAGTAATCACTCAGAGTTTAAAATGAGTAACAATAATACCAACCTTGACAGGAAGTCACCAGATACAGGTTGCAGGAAAAGAAAGATAAAATATTCCTCTTCGCCTCGTAATCAAGCAGGCAAAAGGAAGGAAGAATATGGAATAAGTCAGAGTAATAGAGATTATAACAGAAGCAGAAATCAGAGAAGTAATAGGAATAAGAATTTAAATGAAGACAGAAATGGAGAAGAAGAAAGGTTTGGGAAAAGAGAAAGCAATAAGTTTTCAAGAAACTTATGTGAGAAAAATGAAAATCAGGCTGCTTATTTCAAAAGAAAGGACGGCAGAGATGAGTATGAAAAGAATTCATACAATCAAAGTGAGAACGCGAGTGAGTGTGATCGATATTTGAGTAGGAATGACAGTGAATTCCACACTCGGCAAAGTGATGTTGTCTGTGTACAGAAGGAACCTGTTGACTTGTTGACGTCCAGGACAGGTGGTGCATACTTGCCTCCTGCTAAGTTAAGAATGATGCAAGCCCAAATTACAGATAAATCAAGCGCTGCTTATCAAAGAATAGCATGGGAAGCACTGAGGAAATCTATACACGGGCACATCAATAAAGTGAATAGTGGAAATATTGCCATTATTGTGCGAGAGTTGCTGAAAGAAAATATTGTGAGAGGACGAGGCCTACTTTGTCGTTCAACAATCGAGGCTCAAGCAGCTTCACCAGCTTTTACCCACGTATATGCAGCTTTGGTAGCAGTTATTAACTCCAAGGTAAGGTGTGCGTAACAGTTTCTTTATGCAATATGAGCAGGATTTTAAACTTTTTTTTTGCAAAATCCAAATTATCTTCACATATATACACACATTTCTAAAGGTCCCACTTTTTGTTTATACTCGAGCAGACAAGTGTTTAAAACGAAATCAACCCCCCCGACGGGGGGGGGGTTGCTTGCGTTTAAAATATTGAGTAAGAAACTAAACCAACCCCCCCGAATGGGGGGTTAAAACACTTGACCAACGCCCCCTCGGGGGTTGATCAAGTGTTTAAAACGAAATCAACCCCCCCTACGGGGGGGTTGGTTGCGTTTTAAAATCTTGAGTAAGAAACTAAACCAACTCCCCCGAATGGGGGGTTCAAACACTTTACCAACCCCCGAGGTTTCGTTTTAAAATCTTGATTTAGACACTAAACTGAATCCCCCTTCGGGGGGGTTAGTTTAGTGTCTTACTCAAGTCATTTTTCAAGTCATTTATTTACTCGGCATTGTTGTGTTGGTACAATAATGCCGAGTAAACAAATATAACGTAACATTGTTTGATGACGTCATTTTTGACGACGATGACAAACCACAAATTTTTATAGTAAAGATTTGTATTTATATATTTTTCATGCTGTAAGTTCAGCAAAGTGTTGACCATGTTTAAACATGAATATGTATTCTAGTTCTATTCACTGTAATGAACCATCTAATGAGATGAACTCATGAGAAACTTAAGTGTGTATAAAAATGAAATATTCCCTCATACATTCGTTCAGTATGTGTGCACCATTGTTCCACCATTAAGGTGTTGTGATGTGAATTTGCAGGCCATAGTTTGGTAATTCAGTTTATGTTTAATATGTAGGTGCTATACTTTAATGCAGTTGTTTCATGTCAACAGTTTCCAATTATTGGAGACTTGCTGCTAAGACGACTTGTCATTCAATTCAGACGCGGCTTGAAGCGCGATGATAAGACCATTTGCATTTCTGCTGCAACATTTGTTGCTCACCTTGTAAATCAGAGAGTGGTAAGTAGTTTTAAAAAATACTTTAGTCACATTAATTAACTTGCATTATATTTATGTTCAGGTTTATTTCGTTTTTGGACTTTGTCCATCGTCCAAGGTTAAAATATTCATGACGTTTCGAAAACAGGATCTGTTTTCATCTTCATGTATATGGGGCAAGGGGCACCTACATCGTCAGAACCCTACAGAATCCATTTATACATCCAATGAATCCAATGAATTGGACAGACTATTCCATATGATGTAACCATTATCATCAAAGTTTCAGATCAGTATTCCATTTAAGTTTTGTCATTTGTAAGTCAGTATTTTCTGGATTTTAATAAATCATGCAGTTCTGTGTGTTTTTCTTCAATTCTATGTGTCCTACTTCAAAAATAAATAACTCTTAATTTTGTATTTATGCATATCATATGGTTCTCATCGTAAACAGTGGTTATTTCCTTAAACAGTGTTAATCAATTGTTCTTTGTAATGGTGAAGTAGTGTTGTATTTTTTTGTGATAGAGACTGAATTTTTAAATATTATTTAGACAATCTTCAGCTTCATTGGGTTAATTACAGATTTAATAGAGAATGCCAGGCTGAAATGAAATATATTTACAAAGCCCTTTTTCATTGATTCCATTTTCACAGCAGTAATCATTCACGTGTTTTGCCAGTCCTCACCATTACTGAGAAAGGATTTTGCATGTATTTCTAAGGAGGTACATAGTCCAAACATATGGTCATTTAAAAATCAGGTGAAGTACATGAAAGTGTTTATTGATCCACTTATTTCATTGTTAAAATATGAACTTGAATGAGTGCGATTCATAATTAATGCATTCCAGAGAGAAGGATTTACTTGGGGAAAGAATCAACTTTTGGTTTTTGTAATTTTTGAACAGTTAATTTTTGGTAGGATTTATTTTGAAATCTTTTCCATTAAAGAAAATTATTCATATTGCCTCAAGATTTCTCGGAGCAGGTTTGGGAATCACTCGTTCAAGTCGTTAACTATATGAAGCAGAGTCTGTCTTGAGAAAGTAGATAATTAAGCAGAGATCTGAATCAGAAATAACAACATTAAATCAAGTGTATGTATGAGTATGGTTCTGTTTCAGGCTCATGAAATTGTGGCCCTGGAGATTCTAACTCTTCTTGTAGAAAGTCCAACAGATGATTCTGTGGAAATAGCCATAGCATTTCTAAAGGAATGTGGCATGAAACTAATCGAGGTATCAAAGAAAGGAATGGACGCTATGTTTGAGATAGTTCGACATATTTTAAATGAAGGACAGCTGGATAAAAGGGTAAGTTTTCTTCAACTTGTGTATTCAGCTAAAAGTCTCAGACATACTTTAATTTTACATTTCCAATATTAAACAGTTTTCATATATTTCATAGCCCTTGTCATGGACATTTTACATCCAAGGCATTTTTACTTGTTTTAAATGTAGACATGAAATAACACTTTGGAGTCCATGATTAAGGTGGACTAAAGAACACTTTTCATTCCAATATGAGAAGACTTTGAATTAAATTTGACACAGAATGTCACACGATGTTTTGCTCAGACGTAATGATTTCTGCCATCTGACCAGTTTACAACAGGTTTCTTTCTCTGTTACATTAGTATGGGCTAGACCAGTGGTATTCAACCTGGGGTACGCGAAGACATCTTAGGGGGTACGTGAAATTTTAAAAAAATATTATTTTATGATAAACACTGAATAATCAGTAATGTAATTTATTTAATTTGTTTTAGATGTAGATTATATAATATGTATAACTTGAATTATACACCAACAACTTTGGGGGTACAAAGTTGAAGATAAATTATATCTGGGGGTACGCGAAGACATCTTAGGGGGTACGTGAAATTTGAAAAAAAATATTATTTTATGATAAACACTGAATAATCAGTGATGTAATTTATTTAATTTATTTTAGATGTAGATTATATAATATGTATAACTTGAATTATACACCAACAACTTTGGGGGTACAAAGTTGAAGATAAATTATATCTGGGGGTACGCGAAGACATCTTAGGGGGTACGTGAAATTTGAAAAAAAATATTATTTTATGATAAACACTGAATAATCAGTGATGTAATTTATTTAATTTATTTTAGATGTAGATTATATAATATGTATAACTTGAATTATACACCAACAACTTTGGGGGTACAAAGTTGGAAGAGAAATTATATCTGGGGGTACGCGAAGACATCTTAGGGGGTACGTGAAATTTGAAAAAAAATATTATTTTATGATAAACACTGAATAATCAGTGATGTAATTTATTTAATTTATTTTAGATGTGGATTATATACTATGAATAACTTGAATTATACACCAACAACTTTGGGGGTACAAAGTTGAAGATAAATTATATCTGGGGGTACGCGAAGACATCTTAGGGGGTACGTGAAATTTGAAAAAAAATATTATTTTATGATAAACACTGAATAATCAGTGATGTAATTTATTTAATTTATTTTAGATGTGGATTATATACTATGAATAACTTGAATTATACACCAACAACTTTGGGGGTACAAAGTTGGAAGAGAAATTATATCTGGGGGTATGCGAACAAAAAATGGTTGAATCCCACTGGGCTAGACAATTGAACTTCATTTCCCTTCTGAGATATCAGAATTTTTTCGCCATTATATCACACAACATTTCTTTAGCACACTCAGTTTCCTATCAGTATATACTAGGTCCTAGTAACTAGGAGAACATGAAACTAAACATAGCGAGTGCTTGGCTCCTTATTTCAACATTGTTACGGTGTATTTTATAATTTTATTTACTTTTACTGTGTATGTGTGTTAGGTACAATACATGACTGAAGTGATATTCCAAGTGAGAAAAGATAAATTTCGAGGTCATGAAGCAGTTATGAAAGAACTGGACCTTGTTGAAGAGCAGGATCAGTTTACTCATCTCATCACATTAGATGATGCTAAAGATTCAGAAGACATCCTCAGTAAGTTTCCCTGGCTTCTGATTCCTTACGTGTCGTCGTACATTTACATGATGCTTAAATATAACATTTTCTTTTTTGTGTGATAGAATTGATCTGTGAACTCATAACATTGTCAATATGTTCTGCTATTCCGATGTTTAAGCAAAATTACTAAAATATAACCTCAAGGTTGAAGAAGTACGAGATGGAGACAGGGTCAATGGAACGTTGAAGTACCAGATTCGCTGTAATAGCATTGGCTCTCGGCTATGATATTTCCGCTTAATGAGCAATATTGGCATGTCTGCATTCACTTTATTTTTGACTTCAGCTTGCTTGAAGGTACATACAGATTTTGAATCTGGTAAGGGCATTCACAATACATTCACCTACAGACATTTTTACTGTCAAGGAATGAATGCATTTACGAATGTGGTATATTCAGACATGTAATAGTTTCTGATTATTATTTCTTTTAGCAGACAATTCTTTTCATTACTGTTTATAATAGCATAGAGATGTCATTATGGAAGCCTTGCCTAGCAGACAGAACTGCACGTATCATTCAGTGATGAATGCTGTTGTCTGGCTGGTAATTTGCTGTCAGACTACTAAAACTGGGTAATATGAAAGATTTGCTATTGTTAAAATACCATAGCTTTGTGGTGTGATTGTTGGGGGATTTAATTAATAATGTGGAATTTGTGCATGACCTTGATTCCTAGACCAGAGTGGGTCATTAAGGCTTAAACCATTCGTTATTAATTTTGTGTTTGTTGAACCACTTTTGGAATACAGTTAAAAGAAATGTGGTGTAACATTTTAATGTGCATTGTCCCAAAAGGATGTGTACATATGGTGAATTAATTAAAGATATTTTAATTAAACTAAATTGTTATATGTCAGCACTGGCACAAAGTGAATTAGTGAATCTAATTTAGGTGTTCCAAATTACCATCAATAGCTCCTTGACAGAATTGACATTATTAAACAACTGACATTCAGGAAAAATATTGTATGCCACTTAGTAAACCAACAGCAATTTGCTGGTTTAATTTTTTACCAAGTAGTTTAGCCTTATCCCATTGTATGGTAGAAAAAGCTGTACATGTTTTGAAAGCAGTAATGTCGTGATTTCTAGTTTTGTTTGGTATAAGTATTTACTAAATTAGTATAAAATTTATAATGTGCAAAATAAGAGATGCGTGTGAATTTACTGAGATAATACTGACCCATCTTGGTTTATTTTAATAAACTTTTCCACAGCTTTTATGTTTCATTGTGATCATTTTCATACTAATAGAGTAAATATTTCTGTTGAACACTGTTGGAGAGCTCGGAGTTTATTACCTTTTAATGGGATATGGCTGATCTACTTGTTGAGGAAGGACCCAGGAATGTCGCTAATCGGCTGAAAACAGGTGGCCAGTGAATTGCTATATCTTTAAACAGATGGATTAATATACTAGAAATACAAGATATGTATTTGTGCATTGTTTATTAATTCTTATTAACAAAGGATGTGACTTAAATTATAAAATTAAATGATACTCAATTAATATTTCAGATGTATTCAAGTTTGATGCAGAGTATGAGGCCAATGAGGATAAGTATAGTTCTCTCAGGAAAGAGATTCTTGATGAAGGTAGTAGCAATTCAGAAAGTGGCTCAGGATCAGAAGAAGAAAGTGAAAGTGGTAAGCATTTTGTCAGTAAAGAATATGAAATGACGCATGCATGCTTGAATGAAAGGAAGCTAGACTAAAAGAAAGAAAGAAAAAAGTAAATGATGGCCTGTCCTCAGTTCTTTTCAATCCCATTCAAAGAAACCTTTGTCAATGAAGAAGGGGCATTGGATGTACAGAGACATATCCCTCAGGTGTTGCATTATTATGACATTTATTTCAAAATTAGAGTCACTGATTATTATACACTAATGTCTCCAAGATTAGGAACCAGATAAATTGTATGTGAGTATGCCAGTAACCACAATGATTTCTTTGGAAATATACGCAATGAATTTGTGATTTTTGAGGTGCACAATTGTCACATGTCTATTTTCCCAGAAGTAATTGGATTGTGGCGGTAGTTTCATCCATCAGCAACCTGAGAACATGCCATGCCGTACTCAGAATTGGCCCAATTATGACATCCATTATTACATCTAAGAAAATTTGTTCCAGTAAATTCTCACTCTGTATTAATTGTTTAGGCACATATAAATTTAATTGCATTGACAACAAATTCCACTCTTTCTTTATGCCACTTTTTTACAGGCTCTTATATTTTAAATTCTGTTCATATGTTTAAATTGTTTGCTTTTCATCCCAAGAAATATCTTCTCTTGAAAGTACCTCACATTTACATGATAATTCTATAACAGAAACATGGGGCACACAAATAATGGTGGCCATTTTGCAATAGATGCAAACAGGCAATAGGAGGCTGACCTACTGGTCCCACAGCATAATAGTCATAATAGTTATGCATACTTCACTCCAATCGTTAATTTTCTCTAATTTTGTAAAACACATAAGAGTTGGGATATCCATAGCATTCAGCACTAACTATCCAAAGTTGTTGAAATTCTTGGTATCAGGTTTGACTCTGATTAGCTGCAACACCTTCCAATAAGCCGCTTCCAGAAGTGGTGCTTCTAAACCTCGATCACACCTGGTCCATTGACTGCATTGCACAGCTGAGATCATGTTTGGAAGAAAAAACATTTGACAAGTGTGCAACATTCTTTGCTGGGCAGCAAAGTTGTCAGTGAACAACAAATCTTCTTCTTCTTCTTCTTCTTCGCTACCATTTAGCATTCAATGTTTGCTGGAACAGTGCAGTTCATCCATGTTGTTTTTTTATGCCTGCATGGAAATGGCTTAATATTGTTGAAACTATGTGGTTCCTCTAGTTTGCCTCCAATTTCCCTGTTACATCAAGTTTTTTGGCTGTCAATGCTTTAAACTTAATTGGAAAGTCAGTCATATTTTGTTTTACCACATTATAACACCACTATAACACAATATATGCTGACACTTTCTCTCACCAATTATAAACTTCTTAAATCTACCTCAGTGAACTAACTAACCGAAACAAATGTTATATACTACACTTACTTTACATCACATAATATCGATTCTTGTATGGAATGGTTGTGAGTGTTTTGGCAGGGCTTCGAAAAACAAAAACACATGGTTTAGTACCATGACTGGTCCTTCACAATTTCTAAATTAGCAGTTCATCATCTCCCAAGCATCCAGCAATCTTGTTTCGAGTATATAAAACATCAAGTGAACAACCACAGTTGGTGTATAGTATATCCATGATAAATTTTGAAGGGTTCAGACTATGGTGTATTACAATTAGTATTAATAGTTTTCTGGCCTTGTCTATTATATACTATTCCAAACAGAATACAAAGTTTCAGAAACTGATCTGTTTCCATCCTCTGATGAAAATGTGGCAGAGTACCTACTTACTCACTTGTGTCTGATATAAATTTTGTCATTGTTTCAGAGGAGAGCAGGGATGATGCCATTATTGATAAGACCGAGACCAACCTCATGGCTCTGCGAAAAACGATCTATCTGATGATTCGTTCAAGTTTGGATTTTGAAGTATGTGCCCACAGGCTGATGAGGATGAAGTTAAAGCCTGGAGAGGAGACAAAGCTGTGTTATATGTTTCTAGATTGCTGTGCACAACAAAGGACATATGAAAAGTTCTATGGACTCTTGGCTCAGGTAATGGCCATTTCCAGCACTGTACAAATATAAGTACAGTAAAAAATTAAGTGGGGGTTGAAGTTCTTAGAATCCATTATATTTACTTAGTGTCAGAACACGTCTACATCATCATTTGTACTTGTTGACTTTGTATATTTAATGTCACTTCAAAGGACACTTTCTTGTTGGTGCTGTGCTATTGTAATTTAACTTACCATCTGGGAATCATAAGGATGAATCTTACTGTGTTGGGACACAGTTTATTTATTAACTCTGGAATACTACACTTATAAATAGTCCTTATAATCCTATACTGGGAAACTGTATACCCCAAGCGATATTTCAATGACAAGGAGATTTATAGTTTGAACAGACAACTTTTATTGAATCAGGAACTTTCTTATACGTAATAATTAATGATATTTTAGTATTTCTTTAACAAAATTCATAATTTATTAGCAGTTAGGGCACAATCACACTTTGTGGGCATTGCAGACAAATCGACAACACTTTTGACATTTGACTGTTGTTTTTCTGTCATTTTTCCTGGGCCAAACACAACATCAGCCCGAAATATCAGTGTTGGTAGTGTGAGAAGCTTCTTGGGCTTCACGTTGTGCTCTGCCTCCTAGAACTTCTAGGATGAGGTTCTTTACACCAGCATGTAAAGTTCATACTGTTGACCACCTTTTAATCCAAGGAATGACTATCTGCTGACCAAGGCTGAGGAGAAACTTTCTTCTTGGAATTGCCTTTTGCCCTTTTACTACCATCACACTATTCAATAACACTATTGAATTCACTCCTGCCATATTCAGTAGTGCATAAAACACACAAAGTGGCCATCAACTTGTATTTCTTGAGCAGCTGTACGTGTTACAGAGTTGGTCCAAGGTGTCTACACCGCCTTTAGTTTTGTTGTAAAATTCCACTATTTCTGGTTTTTGGGAATGGTTATCAACTTCCTTTCCTTGGTGCATAGTGGAGAGTAGAAGAACAACTTTATTCTTCTTTGGACAAAATGATGTCATCGTCACCTCCTTGTCAAAAAGAAATAAAGAAATACCCACAGGTTTTCCTTTGATATCTATCATTTCTGCTGGAATTTCTCGCTTATTTCTTCTCAAAGTTCCAACTTATGGTCATGAAGCATAGATGATACAAGTGGCACAGAAGTAAACCAGTTGTCTGTGGTTATATTTCTGTTTGTTCCATAGATCGGTTTCGCAAGTTCCTTTACAAAGTAATCAGCAAGAGGAATTTGGTCATCGTGTGTGCCTTTTCCTACATATGACAATGCAGATACTGTGTAAAATGTCTTACTATCACACATCATGACAAGTTTAATCCCATACTTGGCTGGTTTGTTAGGAATATACATCCTAAAATGGCATCTCCCAAGAAATGCAATCAGTTGCTCATCAATTGTACAGCACGTTGAAGGATTGTAACAATTTTCACATTTACGTGTGAAATGATTGAAAAATTCTCGAATTACAGTAAATGAATCAGCTTCTTTTCTAGTGCTTCGTGTACTTTTGTAATCGAAACGAAGGCAGTTAGCAAGAAATCGGAATCGCTCTTTGCTCATTGTCGCACGATACAAAGGCTTTCCATAATGTGTTCCCCACATATCATCCAATGAGAGATGATTATCTTTTAGTGCAGCACTTACATAATGCAGTCCAACAAATGCTTGTATTTCTTCTTCGCAAGTATCCTCTGTATATGACTGGATGCTGGCGTAGTTTTCCTTCTCATGAGCAATTTCTTATTTACTCTGTAATGAACACATAACCATTCTTTTATATTTGTGTACATGTTTCCATGTTGTTTCATATATATCCTTAGTCAATTGTGATTATAATAATGAAATAAAATTAAAATATCATTCACAGTTTTACTTACGTAAATACTACACTGGGGTGTACAGTTCCCCAACAATGCTACTGAACAAGAACACAATCACTTCAAACAAGTTAAAACCTGCCGCTGCAGAGATATTGGTCTGATATGAGAATACAGGGAAGGAAAACGTTGGCAGTGCTGCCATCTCTTGACAGCACCTGAAAGAAATCGGTTGGGAGATCCAGTACCTCACCATAGCATTCCAGGGTTAAATTTGTTTTGGATACAGGTCCATATAACAAGAGAAACTTATGGGCCTTTACCCCAAGAAACAAACCCACAGCTCCTCCATAAGTTCTTCACATGCTCATCCTTCTGTGTCATCTTTTGTAACATGTGCCAGTCCTGATCTTGTCTTGTTCTCATATTATTTTAACTTCCTTCTTCTTTTCAGAGGTTCTGCCAGATGAATAAAATATTTATCCCTCCATTTCAACAAATCTTCAGAGATACGTACGACACGATCCATCGCTTGGACATAATCAAGTTACGAAATGTGGCTAAATTTTTTGCACATCTCCTCTTCACTGATGCCATTTCATGGGAGGTGTTGTCCTTCATCCACCTGAATGAGAAAGAAACTACTAGTTCCAGTCGAATCTTCATTAAAATTCTATTCCTTGAATTATCAGAGTGCATGGGACTTAATAAGCTGAATGGAAGAATGAAGGATCCGTAAGTAAACATATCATTTAAGTTATGCAGCTTGGCAAAGTTCAAGCTAAGACTTGAACTTTTGTCTCGAAATATATCTTAGAGCTGTAAAACTGTTTAAAGTTGTCTAAAAAGAATTAGAAGTGTGAAATGAGTACATTTAGAAAAGCAAAAAATATAATTTTATATGAGTTTTTTTTTTAAAGATTTTCTATTTGACTTTCTATCAAAAGCAATTTTATTTCACTTCTGTTTTAATATAGCTAATTATACAGCAAACATTCACTATTCAAAGCTAAAGATACAAACATGTATGTAGCTCACCTACAGTTTAAATAACCACCCATTTCAGTGCTCCTGTTATGGATACAAACAACGATGGATTGGAATATACTGGCTAAATGACATGCTGGATATGTAATATGTGGGAATACCAGTGTTTTTGGTGCATCTGAGAAACATTTGTTTGAAAGCTGCATGATGGAGCAAGCACGCAACTGCATTTGTCTGTTCCTGAGTGGGTGGATCGGCGGGAGCTGATGATTACCTAGAATTCAGGAAGAAACTTAATTTTAAATTATGTCATATAAGAGCATCGTAATTCCAAAGATAAGCAGCGCAGTTCTGCTTAGTTATCAAAAACATCTGACAGGTAGGTAAGGTTTTCTCCCAGATATCAGTGAAGCTAAAAAGCACTGCATTCATACAGAAAAAGGTATAGAGAGATTTATTAGTGAATTGTGTGATTGAGCTTAAAATAATAATATACAATTCAGTTTGTATTTTATTTTATTATTTGCTGGACATCCTGTTTATATTTACACATTAAAGTAACCTTATGTGGGAAATCTAATGCTGTTTTCAGAACAGACATTTTGTTACATTTTTATTTTTTATTTGCAGAACTATGCAAGTTGCATATGAGGGTCTGTTTCCACTAGACGATCCCAAGAATACACAATTTGCCATCAATTTCTTTACATCTATAGGCTTGGGAGAACTGACGTAAGTTGATAAAAGTTCTGTCACATAGGTTTTTTTTCAGACAGTTCCATCCTATGCAATATCTTAATTTATGTAAAATAAAACCTTCACCTGAAGAACCTTTCTTTTATAGCAAGGCTATCCATATAACGAACCAGATACTGGTTCCAGCAAAATATTATGCTGTAAAATAAACCCACACAAAACAAATTTCAAACGTGCTTGAATTTAAATTAAATTTAAATTTTATTGACTTGAATTAAAATGCGTTAGCTTGTTTATTGGCCTCTGCCAATTTGACAAAAGTCAAGAATTTCTTATTATAATGTTGTCTAACATAAAGGCTCTGGTTTTCTTTGTATTCATTGTCAGAAATGAGTGACTGAGATGAAATGCAGAAAATCTGTACTTGTAACTGGTCTTGAAACTGAGTCCCTGGGCATTTGAAGCCAGCACGACCAGTATATTTGGTGATGATGCTTGAAGTTAAACATCCAATATTGTGCTTATCATATTTCTTCATGTAAGGTGATTCTTACAATGTATACTAACGGATTGATTTGTAATTTATAGTGATGAATTAAGACATCATTTGAAGGCACAGACAAAAGTTCGATTTGTGCCAAAGTTAATCGTAAATCTCGTTAGAGATTCCAGTGATGACTCTAGTGACTCTGACTCCAGTTCATATGCTGCTGCTTCTTCTTCTTCTTCTTCTTCTGACAGTAGTTCAGGTATGTGTACTCTTTAATCTTTGTTGTGTGGGATTTTGAAAATCGTATTTTATGTTTTGTAATAGTTTGGAGAGGACATTAGAGTTTTATATATCTTTACAATGATATATGTATTTATATTATCAGTTCTGAAGTGTACGTGCATAATGTAATGAAGTTTATAAATTAAATTCAACAGAACCTTGTAGAGTAGTTTTTGGTAGGATCAGGACCTTTTCTTAAAAATTTCATTTTTTAAGTAATGTTTTCTGTGTTGTCTTGTTTTACTGACATTTCAGAGGTCCTTGACGCCTCCGTTGTCAGGGTGATCGCAATCTCCACGCACAGACACTTTTAGTCATAGCTCCGCTAAGCTTTATAATATTGTAATTGTTTGTTGGCAGAATTATTCTTTTTTCATGTTTTTACTTTTTATTACTTTTTAAGCCCCTATTTTTTAATGTGGGTCTTAGGTTCTGGTAAACACAGTATGACTGATACATGTGTAATCTTTATATGTTTCCCTAATATTTTAACATGATTATGATCATATTCATTGTGGTAGCCCATGGTAGCTTAAACAACCATGTTATTATTTGTGTATGTTTATGAAAACTTTGTCTTTCAGATTCTGATCATAAAAAAGTTATTCAGAAAAAATCTAAAAGCTCAAAAAAAGCAAGAAAACAAAAAAGGCGCTCAAAACATAAGAAGATAAGAAAGTAAACTTGAAAATATGAAAAGGAAGAAAAGTGGGTGATCTGATGGAGAGAAGCACGGAAACATTTGATTGTAAGAGTACAACATAACGCCCACCACCAAAACAAGAAAAATAATAATATGACATTATAATTTTATATAATAAAATTAATGTTTTAAGTAACATGTTTTGTTTGTAGTAGCTAATTTTTTTTATCTGTGGACCTTGTACAAGATTCATTTATAAATATTATTTTCTTATGGTCATGGAAATAAATGTTTTTAATATTGATGTTGTTAAGAAAGTTATGATTGTATTCCTGTTTCTCTTTTAGCAAGTACAGAGTTCATTATGATGACTCCAGAATAAATGTGCTGCAACGTGTTCAGCTACCATTTTATCCAGAATGTTGCAGAAAGTCTGAACACACTTCCTGATTTATCACATTCATTTCAAATAGCATCAAACATTTAATCAAGTAACTTAACTCCAATGTACATGAAGATGTCTTGTTTCTTTGTCACATGGCTGAAAAACAAAGTACGTAAGAATGAGAGACCCAGATCAGATTTGAACCAAACTGCACAGCCAGTCGCGCTTAGAATAAATTACAATTAGTGTTACAAATTATATAAAAACAAAAAATAAATTTTTCAATTTTTGAAAAAATGTAGGGGTTGCTGCAGGTCTGATGAACGAGCCACCACTTGTTGAAACGTAGAAGTTAGGCCTTTTGCAAGAGACGCAGAGCAATTTATACTAATTTTAAAAACGAATTTAGTTCCATGGTTCACCTGAAGCGGATCCGGCGATAACCGATCACGATTACATCGGAGTCCGAAATGTATGCTAGAGAGTTATCAGAAAATTTTATTGGGGCCAGTCTTAACGGTGATTGATGTTCTATGTCAATATTGAGGTCCATGTTAGGGGATTCTGGAACATTAATTACTCTGTCAGAAGAATCAGTTTCGTTATGTGAAGTAAAGGAATCAAGATTAAAATAATTGAAAAGCTGAATGGTTGGAGATCTTTCTTCGTTGAAATTGAAGTCGCCTTCCGACAGATCCAAGATTCCATAAAAAAATAAATAGCCATAATTCTTGTGAAACTCGTTGTAAAGAGAAGGTACAACGTATTTTAATATTAATGCAGAGGGGTCTTTCCGAATTAGCAGTTCTTTTTCATGGTGAATCTTCTCGAGGAAGAAATGGTTCCTGCCATTGATTGGTTGGCTCATGCGCAGATATATCGAACTCGGCTCTTCGCTCCACTGATTAGGTTGAGCATGAGATGAAGGCAGGCGATTGAACCACGTGTAAGGCGTCCTGTAAGAAACACAAACACAGATTAAACGATTGTGCCGTGTTCAGTGCAGGGAATTGAACTGGGTGCAAAATTCCAGGGACTTTCGTCTACGTCACACGAAAAGGTCAAAGGGGGCGAAGGCGCCATGTGCTCTGTTATTTTCACTCCGACACATTCTTAATATGCCAAATGTTCCAAAGTCCTTTCAGGGAATCAGATTTACAAAATGAAGTACCCGTTAAAGACTTTCGAATTTATCGATCAGTGGGGGTTCTCTTAAATG
>NW_019060338.1:0-30644 GCF_000696155.1 Zootermopsis nevadensis | reverse complement strand
GCTTAAATTGGGGGGGGGGCTGGACAGCGGCCCATTTTGACAACCGTTTACCTCACACGGTTTTCGACAAGGCAACATCGCTTTTCTTTTTTTCCGGAACATCTCCCACGACAGACAGACAGACGTACGTAAAGGAACGCGCTGCCAATAACTTATCCTGTTTTCACGTTGAAGCGCTATTCTTAATGCCCGTCAGCAATCGGCTGGGATTCTTCGAACAAAGAAACAAAAGTCAAAAACAGTGGACAGTCGTTCATGGAGGTTTCGCTCTTACGGAGTCTCACGAGAAAGTCAAAGAGGAAAATCTCGATCAAGGTGACCGTCTCCGACTTCAGATTTGATATTTCTTCTTGCTTACGCAAATTCACGCTCAGCAACGAGGAAGGGGATTCAGAACAAACAGCAAGAATTGCTCGATCCACAGAAGTGAACAGACTGAGACAAACGAAGGTTTTAGTAACGTGCGTTTACGTAATTTGTGATCAAGCCTCCTTGCCAAGTTTCCGGATTTCTTTAACCAAACAAGTCGCTGTGACTGACGGCATCAGTTTCAAGTTGAACAATAATTTATATCACGGCGAGACAGACGCATTTTTACTATAAACGAGGCCTTCTCAAAAGTATTTTGCAAAATCATTCCAAACTGAAAGTGCACGAATACAATCGCACAGCCACAGTGCGTTGGACCTAGCGAGGGCTGTCAGATCAGCCACGCATGAAGAACGTACCACCGCTGCGCTCTCTGGAGACCGACAGACTAACTCCCTGGTCGCAGAACGCGCAGGTCCACCGAAGCCCGCCACCGGCCACGATCCTGCGCCGACTTTGTCCATTTGCCATCCTCACAGCCCACCTCCCTCCGATCCATCTTAATATAATTCTCCCATCGCCTTCCTGGTCAGCCCAGTGGTCTTCTTCCAGAAGGATTCCCTACCAAAATTCCGTATGCACCCCATGCGTGTCTGGAGACCGACAGTGTTGTTAATTCGCAGTAGAAACTGGAGATGGCGTGTTATTTATTGATAAAAGGATTTCCCTGTCGCGGGGCCCCAAGTTAATGTGCCTTTCCTTACCTATTATGAGCCTTGACGTGGCATTCCGTTCCATTGACTGTCACCGCCTGCTTATGTGGGGTCGTCCCGACTTGTTTCTTTGTCATGCGATGGCAAAGGTCAATAAGCTTTGCCCCAGAGGTGGAACAATCGAGTTTGAATTTCTTAGTTATTTTCTTGAAGTGGTCCATGAATAACAAGCACTGGTAAAAGAGTTTGGAGACTTTGTTTTCATTATCTGGGTTAAGCATGGCTAACCCCAAGTCGGTTGGCGAATCGCGGCCCAGTCGCAGGAAACTGAGGAACTCGTCCAGCAAACTGCCGGCGTAGAAGCACGCCAGATGTCCAGAGACGGAGTAGGGGCTGTAAATGTGTCTCCAGGTGACGGATCTCAACGCGCGGTACTGCAAACAAACAGGGAAACTGTCAGACGGGCTGTCAACTTACCTAACGATGTCTCTCGTTTCCTTCAGTTCACAAATATGAAATTCTGATAACGTTATTCAAGTTATGAGCGGCCGTTTACGAACTCTGTAGTTGGTATGTCGTCGGTTAAATCACTGACGAATAAACAGTCGATTTTGCTTCTCATGCCATTTGTAGCCAACTATTCTTTACAAGAGAAGTAACTGTTTCTAACTATTGTCCGCGAGCCACGAGAGTAGACCTGACATCTTTGAGGGAGGTGGGGTAGAATTCTGTGCTACTAGCGGACAGAAAAACACCTGCAGCTTAAACAGGCCGTACGTCGTGAGCTAATGTACTAACTCACTGATAGCATAATGTTCTTAGGTAAGGAATACATCACCAGCGCATGCGCAGAACCCACTTTCCCTCCTTCCACACAAGCAACGGCTGACAAGGCCACGTCTACTCTCGTACCTCGCGGACAACAGCTAACAAGGGAATGGTTAGGTTGGTCATACCGAAACCTCGCCTGAAATTTTGCTCATCTACAGAGCCCATCTAGTAATGATTGTCCACAAAATTTCAGCTGCTGATGCGCTGTGCAAGGGTGCGAAAAAATTGCTCAAAGTTGGTTTGTATATATTTAAAATTCGCGCCACCACGCATGCGCGTGACAACAGCGCGGCATTCACCGGTACATTACAACGGAGGGCGTGGGACGGACGCTGAGAGGATAGAGGAGGTGTTTTAGTGACATTGTGATTACCAGATCTTTCAATGCAATGTGGAAGGCTGTCAACGTTTTGCGACTTGCAATGCAGGTCTATGAAGGACGCAATATTACAGACAAACTGAATATTTGTTTCAAACATTCCATTGATGCTTCACATTTCTGTCACAATTATAGTGCATAATTTTGTACATTATTTTTTTGTACTCATTCTGCGAGCTAATATAAAATATACTGGAGAAATACCCGTCAAAAGTAGCAACAACAATAATCTTTTGCAACCCATTCCCATTCATTGCACATTACACCCCAGACTCAGTGAAATTTTATAAAGTTAATTCCATTAATTTTCCCTTCCCCGTCGCAAAAAGAAAATCCCGTTTCTGTTAACAAAGATTGAACTCAATTGCAAGCGCAGTGCTGGTGGAGTTAAAACTGTATCTGCAATTTCGTAGTTCTGTGGAGGGTTCAAAGAAAGAATAACGAAACACCTTCATTGCATTTCAACGACGGGTTCATGTCTCTTAATCCCTGAACCATAGGCTAATCCTCCAGACAGAAGACATTCATCAGTCAATAATTCGAAACAACAAAATATGTAACTGTAAACGTTTCTCTGAAAAGTATTGAAGCTTAATTTCTTACAACAAAAGGGGTGTCCAAAATATAGGGTATTGTGGACATGTAAAATTATAGGATATTCGCCGGTTCCAATTAAAAGTGTCCAATATATATAGGGATGTCCAACTTGAGAGGTTTTGCTGTATATTAGTACATGTACAAGTAGCCGTTGGTGAGTGAACAGTCTTTTGTTTCGGTGCATTGTTTCCACAAAGCAGCATATAAAATACCTGCGTATTATATACATACTAGAGCAAAGCGCTCCTTTCAGAGCTTCTCATGGAAGTTGGGCAATTTTTTAAAACGCAGCCAACCGCCCCCCCCCCCCCGCTGCGTTTTAAAATCTTGAGTAAAACACTAACCTAACCACCCCTTCGGGGGGTTAGTTTAGTGTCTCATTCAAGTGTTTTAACCCTTGAGTAAAAAATTAAACCAACCCCCCCTTTCGGAGGGGTTGTTTGAGTAGTATGACTTCAATGATTATTATTATTATTAGTATCAGTTTAAACTTGTTGGTGTTGGTAACGTCTTCCTTCAACTTTCTTCATTACTTCTGGAGCAGTGATCATGCGACTGGCTTGGTAGTGAAGCGTTATTTGTTTACTCGGCATTATTGTGTTCCACAACAATGCCGAGTAAACAAATATAAGGTGACGTTGTTGATGACGTCATTTTTTTTTGATAGACAAATCACCAATTTTTGTAGTAGATACGTACATGTAGATGGTTCCTGTGTACTTATTCAATAAACTACGCGCGCTTGTGTGTGTGAGAGAGAGAGACTTTCCTCAAGTCTTTCGCTGCCCTCTCACCAGCGCCTGGCCCACGCCCTCCGCTGCAATGTACCCGTGAATGGCGCGCTGCTGTCACGCGCATGCGCGGCGGAGCGAATTTTAAATATACGTACCAACTTTGAGCAATTTTTTCGCAGCCTTGCACAGCGCATCAGTAGCTGAAATTTTGTGTACAATCATTACTAGATGGGCTTTGTAGATGAGCAAAATTTCAGGTGAGGTTTCGGCATGACCAACCTAACCATTCCCTTGTAAGTAACTAACTAGATGGCTAACGGAACCCGAAGGTTCATCACCGAACAAACCAAATCCCTCCACCGGACCCTGTCCTGGGCCAACGACATCCAGTCTCCTTCAACTCCTATCTCCCATAGATCCCGCCTGACATTATCCTCCCATCTACGTCTAGGTCTCCCCAGAGGTTTCTTCTCCTCAGGCTTCCCAACCAGTACCCGGTGCACACCTCTTGTCCCATCCATGCGCGCTACATGTCCCGCCCATCTCATTCTTCTCGACTTAATCACCCTCACAATACTGGGGAAATACATATTTTTAAGCTCATCATTATGCAGTTTTCTCCATGCCCCATCATCTTCTCTCTTAGGCCCAAATATCCTCCTCAACCGCCGATTCTCAAACACCTGCAATCTGTGTTCTTCCCTCTGAGTGAGAGACCATGTTTCGCACCCATACAAAACAACAGGCAAGATTATTGTTTTGCATACTTTAATTTTCAGGTTCTTAGAAATCAGACGGGAAGCCAAAATATTCTGAACTGAGAAGTAGCAAGCATTTCCGGAATTTAATCTCCTCCTAACTTCCTCTTGAATATCATTTTGATTTGTTATTGATTTTTCACTGTTCCGTAAAGACGCGTACATAGTACGAGTATCACAACTGTAACATAATTGTCGATCAGTTTCTGAGGTCGCTGACAATTTACTCTGGTCGATTAAACGCACGAAGTCGCGTCCATTGCTGTCGTAAACCACTTTCACCCTTAGCTTCGTGTTGTTGATGTGACGAGCAGTCCTCGGCCTTGAGCAGTTTTCAGGAACGCGTCTGAATCTGCCCCGTCTCAGCCCGCGTCAAACAGCAGGAGTCACGCGCTTGTTTTAGAAGCAGAAATGTTAAACCCTCGTCAATACTAAAAAGGGTCTGTTCGTGACACAGCGCCCTTCAATTTCCTACGAGTTGTTGTAAAGATTCGGTCCTTCAACGCTCTCTTACCTGACACTTCATCATCATCAGTGCAATGTAATGTTGATCCGTTAGCAGTTGTTGTTCAGTTGGTCGACCTCGTCCTATACGAGGCAAGACATTCACCGTAGCTGAAGTGAAAGGAAAAGTCGATACCAGAAGTTCTCCCAATGTTCGACCTTCTTCAAAATCAGACACGGCTTCCACCATAGCTCGATCTATCTTAGGCCCCAAGGTCGAGAACCCGCAATTGAGAACTAAGGCGGCGGCGTCACGAAATCGTCTGCACATGGGCCTCACTTGTCTAGCCAAGAAATCGTAAGAGCAGTTTTCGAAAATGAGAGCCAGCACCTCTGGCGGCAAGTCCGTGATGTGCAGTCCAGAGGGTTCCTGTTCCTGTTCACTGCAGGCTTCAACTTTACCAGCTCCTTCGTTGTCACGTTCAATTTTTGACTTGATACGACGAATAAACTTTTTCATCCCGACGAAGATTTTATGATAAAATTATTCCTATGGTTAAATTATATTATCTGAGTAAAATATTTACGATTCACGATTAAGCGCTTGTTCACCTTTCTCGCCACACAAGACGTCAACTGGCCGTTACTAAGAGACAGTCGACAATGAGACAAACAGTCAACGTAGTACAACAATGCACTGATGTCATGTCTCGCAGTTTACTCTTCCAATAATCAGTTTGCTCACCAAGTTACGTATTGTCGTAGGGGTATAACGATCCTGTACCAACTGCATCAGTTACTTAACATCGTATAATATGAGAACATTATCTCTTTCGGTAAAATTGAAAGGCTTCGACTTAAATCGTTCCTTCGTTGACTGTTTCAAGGCGGGCTACGTACTGCCAGGTAGACCCTATATGAAACCCGTCGTTTAGAGTAGGCGACAGGTTTAAATCGGCCACGTCCAGAAGCATTGCCGAATTTAAAATCCAGCGGTCTGTGTGTCAGCACCGACTTCAAAACGAAAATTTGCAGAAGACGATTAAAGTTTCCTTCGAGCGAAGTCGTGGAATCTGGAGCAGGGTTTTCCTGTCTGAGTCCTAACTTCAGCTGCAAATCGAGTTTGCATGCGAAGATGCAAATGCATGGCTTCCATTTGTATTTTGATGTAGTGTCTTTTTAGGCATTGAAACTGTGTCCGAACATATCAACTGCATGGCTTTTATAAGCGACGTGAACAGATGGGTTTTAGTTCGACTTCCTGAAAAACGCGACTCTCTCAATTCCTTTCTGTTTCAGGGGTGTACAATAGCCATTTCTCGCACCGATGCATTTTCACTGCTTAACACGCGAGTGATACCAGAACATTCCAGAAATCCGAATAAATCCAAGGCCACGCCATTAATTCTTGAAAGGAACTTTGAATTGTATTGATTCGTAATTCAAGAAGAGAGAGTCTCTGTTACATGTAGTTTGCACGTGTTAACAAACATACTCTGTCCATTTCTCATGAGAAACTGTACATTCAGAGTGGAGAATAAGAGTCCATCCCCACCCATCGATCACAAACTAAACCAAATTTTATAAAATATTAAAGTTAATAAGTAAAGATGTAAAAGAAATGGTAAAAATTCAAAGAGAAATATTGACAGTGGAACCACGGTTCCGGAGAATCTGGCGTAAATACGTCTACACGGAAAGGAAGTTTATATATTGGCTTTAATTACAACAATGCCGAGTAAACAGATAACGTTTCCTAGGTAACATAACAATGCACGCAAGCTGACCATTGTCGGTCCATATTTACACATTGTTGATATGGATCTTACATATCTTCCTAACGCTGTTTTTGCCGAATGACCCTTCCATATAGACGTAATTACGTCAATAAATGAAAACACATTTTTAGAATATTACAAAAAATTATGGAAAACAACAATGAACCATGAGGAAGATACACGGGATTCAGATGATCACAGTGACATCATAACACTAGAAGAACTAAACACAGCATTAAGGCTAATGAAAAATGGTAAAAGCTCTGGCGAAGATCGTATTAATTCAGAACTTTACAAATATTCACCAAGTGAATTTAAATTACGAACGCCGAACTATTTGAATCAAGTATATAAAGGAAAAAATATTCCAGAAGAATGTAAAAATGCAATAGTAATACTAATATACAAGAAAGAAGACAGAAGAGACCCACAGAATTACAGAGGAATAAGAATTCTGAACACATGCTATAAAATATATTCAAAAATCCTTAACATAAAACTTCAAGCTCATTCAGAGAATTTTATGACAGAAACACAAAATGGATTCGGGGAAGCCCGCTCATGTACAGACCCTACATTATGCCTTAAATTGCTGACAGAAAAGAGAGGATAATACAATTTAAACACATATTTATTATGAAAAGGCCTTTGACTGCATACAAAGAGGACAACTATTCAGAATAATGAAAAAGAGAGCGATTCCAGATCACTTAATAAAATTAATAATGGATATCTACATGAAAATACAATTCCAAATTACCGAGTCCAGCAGAGATTAACAGAGGAGTGCGCCAACGTTCTTCAACATTTACGTGAATGAAATAACAACAAAGTGGCAAAACGAAGAAATATCAGGTATTCCACTATCTAGAAACATAGAACTTCATACTTTATTATTTTCAGATGACGAGGTGATAGTGTCAGATACAGAGGATAATTTACAGAAAGCTACATTTCGATTAAATAAAGTTATAACAGAATTATTTATTTAGTGTTCTGTCTGACGACAGGTCCATATGAACAGGATCCTTCGATCCTTTTCTCGGACTGGGACCTGTTCATATACGTTCTTGGCAGATGATCCAGAAGGGGTTTGCCATTGCCTTCTTCTGTGTGTGAATGGAGTAATTGGTGGGATGCCACGGAGGAAAACTCCGGGCTGCCTAGACCACGGCCTTGCCCACCACAAGTTATAAATTCGGCCACCGCCGGGAATCGAACCCGAGACCCCAGGATTACAAGGCCAGCATTCTAACCGCTAGACCACCGTGGCGTAACTTTTAAAGAAAGCCAGATTAAAATTATACAACGCACTAACTCTCCCTACTCTTTTATACGGTAGTGAAAATTGGACGATCAGAGCAGCAGAAATGAAATACACGAGGAAGACAGCAGGATTACAAAACTAATACAGAATAATGTAGAGGAGTTGAAAATAGTTCCAGTGTTAGAAAAAATAGAAAATTATAAAACAAAATGGTTTGAACATGTAGACAGAATGGCAAGAAGCAGGCTAATCAAAATTATAAGAAATTATGTACCAAAGGGAAGAAGAAGAGGTTTTTGGAAAAGTGAAGCCGGAACAGGCCACAAATGGCCTAACTCCACGAAAGCTACATCATGATGATGATGATGATGACAAAAATTGGTGTCTAGTATCGGTCACTAAAGTACTTACAATGTTTTCCTCAGTTTTGATAGAAAATTTCAGTCTTTATGAACCCTAACGTCTTTTGCAGGAATCACATTTGTAATATGGAATATTTCCCTCAGTATCGGCGCAGTCTTCATGCGCCCAAACCACCACAAGGAAGAGAATGTAACCAGTCCTAGTCAAAACTTTCTGACCAAACGATGCTCGCTGTTGTAGGTCTTTTATTTGGCTGACTAGCTCTTCCTCCAACTCATCGGTGAAATTTCTCCGAAACCAAACAATGTTGAGTGTCACTTTCACCATTCCCCTTTCTTGCAATGTTGTTAGTCTGTCTCGAAGAGAGATTTTAGGGACTGAAAAATTATCTGCTCCTTCCCTTACTGAAATCTTCTTATTCCTAACCTTATCTATAGCAAGTTTTATTTGAACTCCTGTCCATTGTTCCCGTTCCTTCTTTGCACTGGGCTCACTGTTGTTCATTCTAATAGCAAATCTAATTTTAATGTTAAAACTTTGCATACCGTGTAGTGTATTAGAATATAAAATAAGCAAAGAAACAAAACTATTAAACAATATAAAAAAGACACTAGTGCCATACGCGTTTCAATCTCAAGAGGTCATCATCATTCATTTAATCAAAATTGTTTAATATAAGATCTTCCATAATATTTAAAGACCACACAATTTTACATATCATTCAATATGTAACACAGGTGACCACATTTTATGACTCATCAGTCAATAATAAACAAGCAATCTCATATTTTATAGCCAGAACTGGATGATAACACCTTTAAGTTCCTCAAATACTGCAATGTCAAATTTCACACTTATGATGAAGCCTTACTTACCTCGCTTAGTGCATCAATGGCTTTAAGATGGAATTGAAAGTCTGAATCGAACATATTTGCCAATAGTGTCCGATTTACATTTGTATCTGTCATTTGATCTTTCAGTAAATCCACAAATTCTTCTCTTGGAGTTGTGAATTTCCACTTTAAAACCTGAAAAAATGCCATATGGCAGAATGTAAATTTATAATTTGTGATCTTTCATTTTATACCAGCAAATTTGTGAACAGCATTATAAAAATACCTTCCGTTTTTGCTGGTTTTTTACGTTGTTGCTCTGAAGAAGAGGTGATGTATCATCATCAAGGCCAGCAGACGCTCTTGCGTTGTCAAGGGCTGTGATCACATTGCGAGATCCAGGCTGTTAAATTACTGACTTAGATTTGGCTGTAAAAGAAGTTTTATAGGGACAAATCCGATTTGGAGAAGTATTGATTTTTTAAGAATGCCTCTCTTTTGTTCCCCGAGTTCTGGGTAATGATTCGAAGCTGGGAGGGGGAAAAGGGCACGCGATTCAAAATGACAGAACACCGAAGACCATGAGGGAGCGCTGAAAATTAAGAGGGAGAAATATGACAAAGGGGAATAATGAAATTGTTTAGGGAGCTTACTACAAATCAAAATGGGGCGAAATTATTTTCAAACGTTCTTATTTCTCCTCTTCAAAACACTGTCGTAATTCTTTATGCAATGAAATGTGATTAAATACTTTTAATCTTGATGAAAGAAATTAATCAACTTTAAAGCATCCCTGGAGAAAGAAACTATTCGAAAGAAGTTGGAAAGTGTTTAAATATACTAATCTGGTGGCGAAATGACTCTTTTATAGTTCATCTACGTCACACAGCATGGCTTTAAAATATGATATAGAATTAATTAGAGTGTTTGAATCATGGGTAAACCATTCGAATTAAATTTGAGTAAGGGGATTCTTCCCTACGTGCGCAAGCCATCTATCTTCCACATTTTTTACGACCCAAACTGTGCCCTTAGTTCTCACACTCCCCTCACTGCTACATGCACTGCCGTCAAAGACTTCAACACACTCATCGTCAGCAGCCTTCAATACCCCAGTCCATGGCACCATTTGTAGGGTCTCCCCAGACACCATTTGGTTGGTAACTCACAGTTGGATATGGGATTTCTTAACTGAGCATCTGAGGAAAATTATTTCTTTTGGTTTATCTCCAATTTTTTGTAAATTCCATGAATGTTGTGTGTAAACCCTACTCAGTGATAATTATATGTACCATCTAACTTAATAATCAGTAACTCTTCATTTCGCATTTGTATGCTTCGTATGTTTCTCAGAATAAACAGCGATTATTTCCTTAAACAGCGTCAACCAGTTGATCTTCGCTTCGGTCAAGTGTGGTGTTTTCTTCGCGGTACGGGCTGAATCCTTCAATATTATTTAGAAGAGCTTCGAATTCAATAGGTCAGTTCGTCCATTTAGTTTAAAATCTCTGGCTCATTTCGTGAGATTCATTGCTTCTGCTGCGTCCCTGCCCAGCACCCAGAACTGCCTTCTTCATTTCGCATTTCGCCTCTCCCCTGCCTATCATTTTAGAAGGTCCTTACATTCCTCTAACGCTCAGTTGGCATGATGACCCGCGAAGCAGGTAATTCTGCTTCGATAGGTTACAACAGCGTTTCTCAACCTTTTTACCCCTGCGGAACCCTTGAAATAATATTCATGTCTCATAAAAATTATTATCATGATTAATATCTTTCTGTCTCTTTTGTAAACTTAAAGTTCATAATGAAAACATAATATATTTTTTTCTGATAGTTGGTTTAAGCAAAAAATAAACTTACGTTTTTCTCACGTTTATTGACAATACAAAAAAAAAGATGAAATCAAACTGCCTGCTCAAGAGACCTCATACGGAGGTTTTCATACACTAGTAATTGAAACATCTCAAGATTCCCTTTTGCAACATGATTTTTCCAAAGATTCAGTCTTCTTTTAAATCCAAGAATCTTGTCACTTTAAGTCAATATATTTTCTCCAGGGCATTGCAGTGAGTTGTTCAGCTGATTCAAGTAATTAAAATTGTCTGCTAAGTAGGCTAGCCTCTGCAACCATTTTTCATCTTCAATGAACTCGGCAAAATCTTGCTTATTGTTTTCTTGAAAGTATTCCTGCAATTTATCTTTTAGCTCAAACAACCTATATATAACTCTTAATCTACTCAGAAACCGGATTTCTGTACTTAGGAAGAAATTTATGGGCTCTTTGTCCAGGTTTTCACACAGTTTTTTAAACATTATGGAGTGAACTGGGCTTTGTTTAATAAAGTTAACCATTTTTGTAGCATCATCAAAAACTTTTTTCAATTCATCTCCAAGAGATATTGAAATCAGCACCTCTCTGTGAAGAAAGCAGTGTGTTGAGAAAACATCAGCATTTTCTTGTTTTACGTGAGAAATAAAACCTCTTATGGAGTCAAGCATGGATGGGGCACCATCAGTACAGATGCCAACACAATTCTTCCAGGAGAGACCTTTTCTTTCCAGATATGAGGAAAAAATATTGAATATATCTATTCCTTTGCTTGTCTCAGACAACATGGGTTCAGGCCGGGATATTCATCTGAAAGTCAAGTAATCACGGTTTGCCAGGACATTTATATAATCTATTTTTCGAAGGCCTTCGATTTAGTTCCTCACGATCGGCTGCTTACGAAAATTGCGGCCTCGGGCATGGACTCGAGGGTAGTCGCATGGATAAGGGAATTCCTTTTAGGCCGAACGCAGAGAGTTAGAGTAGGAGAGCAATTATCAAAGGAAGTCAGAATAACGTCAGGTGTACCGCAAGGGAGTATATTGGGTCCATGACAATTAAACAAATGTCTTCATTATGTGTAAAGTCCAACAGTGAACCTGAACCTGAATTAGCTCAATGCAATTTACATTACCAATACCAATTTATTAAGTCATCTTTTACCACTGCACGGCACTTCCTCTGGTTGCAGGAGGAGAAGGCATCCAGAAATGGAGGACAGCTGAAAATCAAGTGGGATGCTAACAACTCCTCGCCATAAGAGGACTAACATATTTATATGGATCTAATTTTTTAACTAGCTGAGCGTGCTGTCAGCCTCTCAAAGATTATAATCAGTTTAAGTAGCCATGGGATCTGTGGACGTAAAACACATATGTGAAGTGAATCTTTCTTTCATCTACTGCAAACACAGGGAAAATGTTCTGTGCCTTCAAATTTAATGGCACACAGTGCCCCACACCCTGTTAAATTCTCGTGGGATGCTCTTCTTTCAAGTGCTTAGTACGTAGATACAGTGCTGCCACTGTATATTTGGTGCATTAACACACTAAGAGCCTTTCTAATAACACTGCAACAAGGCTGCCCCGTTCAAATATCAAGGTCCGGAATGAGGCATGGGATGAAGGAAACAAGAAAGAAACACTGAAACATTTTGGTTTATTAATGAATTTTTGCCATGTGAATGGCTAATAATTCATGCACTTATGTTTGTTTCTAATTTGGGCTATATATAACTAACTCCATGGAACAGTCTCCTTCCTGAGAAACTAATATAAGCTCCTAATTCAGCCGCTGGAACCTATCCTTAGAAAATAAATTCACCCCCACCCCCCCGGTAATGACCTTTCAAAATGTGAAGATGCCAGTTCCAATGAAACAGCAGACATTCATACACGCAAATACCAGCTGAGGTGCAAGGCCAACCACAGCATTATTAAGTTTTATAACCCTCAGCCTCCAACACTTGGTGCTGCAAATAAACTCTGTTGCTTTGCACCACATAATACAACATAAGACAAAGCACCTTCCCTCACCTCACTCTCGTTGCCACACGTACTGGCTGGCGACAGAAAGGAAAGATCGTTCTCTGCAAAATGTTCTTCAGGGGCAGTGAGGTCCTCACACTCAAGATCCTGTGCACATGGCATCACTAACTGTTTACTGGACATGCCATCCCAGTTTATGCCCTGAGGATGAAGCACAAACATTAGAAGCACGTACTAGAATATTGATTGAAGAGTAAACTGTGATAAAGCAGAAGAGAGAGCACCTCAATTTAAAAGACTCTTCAGTCGTGCAGAAAATACAAAGATCTTGAAATATATGCTTGAGTTTGGCTACAAATTTTGTTCCGTACTTTAATTTATTTAAAAATAGTGGACTTATTGGGAGAGTCAAGGTTTGAAGTAAGTTGTTGGCAATTTTATGGAATGTACTAAGAGGGTGTTAGTAAACCTTTTACTGTGATGTTGCCTTCCACTCAGTCCTAGGCATGTGGCATCTGTTACACGCAAGTTGTTCTGCTCGGGATGTGCATCAGAAAATTTTGCTAACTCAAGATTCTTTAAGAATCAAATTGTCTAGAAACAGAATCAATAATCCCAAACAGTGTGGACCTTCCCACTGTAGTTGATTTTCTTAGGCACAGTTTAGAACTGATATTACGATATGATAACAGATAGGATAAAAGAACTCATGTCAAAAAATGGATATTCCTTGATTTCGTGAGCTCCATGTTTCCCCCCCACCTAAGCGAATTCTGCAACATTCTTCTCATAAAACCAACTTCAATGTCCATGAACGACAACGGAATGTCTGGTAGGTGATGAAATATTTTGCTGCAAGAGAAAGTTTCATTCTTGTATTTGCCATTAAAAAATGTACTTGATAAACTTGCATTCACAATTAATGTCTATAATGCTTCTCAAAGTTGCCATAAGTGGCGTGGTCAATGTCTGATTTGCATGGACATCTCTGACATAGGTCATGCAAGAGATAAGGAGGATGGTCAATGTTAAACGTTGTATGCCTTCAGCTTTTGGAACCCTTCTCTGTTCCTTACATTCAGTTGCTGTCTAGCGCAAACTTAATTGTTAAAGATTATAATCATGGTTGAATCTGTGTTTTGTTTCTCTGCCTAAGGTTAATTCTCCAAAGGTATCAAGCACGTACACCAAATTTATTCCCGTTAAAACAGACAGTCATCTGTTAACCGTGAACTAATTTCAACAGAAATGTGTTCAAAAGAAAATGATGTTCACACCAAACACATACATCAGATCTCTTCCCGAATGCAAAATTCTTACCTACAAAGTTCTTCTTCGTTTCTATGTTCGTTATATGGAAAGGGCTTGTGACCGATCATCATTTCAAATGCCATTACGCCAACACTCCACCAGTACGCTTCCTACAACGATTAAAATTACGGATAAGAACCGCAATCTGACACTTTCATTTCATCGCGCACTTGTACATTTTCCACAAGGCTCTACACAACTAGAAAGTTTGTGGTTAGAACGAACTAATTGTTCGTTTCTTGCCTCCAGGTTAATATGGATCATTCCTATGTTTGATGATGCTTTTTCTTCTTTTATCTATTTCAATAGCTTTCTGTCTGATGCTAAGCCAGCCAGAGATTGTGGTGAATTTTCTTATGGTTTTCTTCGAGTGCTCAGTCAGAACCTTGAAAAAAAACTTTACTAAACACCATTTACAATTGACATTATACAGTTATACTAACATTTATTTCACACAAATGATATTAGAAGGCAAGTGAGGAAAATTATCAAATGCCATTAAAGCCCATTCAGCGATTATCGAAATGGTACACAGGTGGACAGACAAACACGACAAAGCAAACACGAGCATTTTTATACTTTTCTGTGGTGAAAGCAACAACAAATGTTCTACGTTTGTTTCACATCTTCCCAACTGCTGTGGCTCCATCAATACCATTTACTGCAACAAGTTTTCGCGAATATTTACGTTTATTTCAGTTCAAGAATCGCTTATACACAGAGTGTGCACATGAAATGTATGCCACTTCAAAACTTGTGAACTGTGATGCAAAGGAATTTGAACTAAATTAATTTTAGAAGGTTATATGATCAAGTTTATAACTCGTGCTGCTTTAGTTTCCATATCTTTCCACATGACGCACTACACTCACAGCTGTTAAAATGGCATCTTAAGCACAGGAATTCCTCACGCCTGTTTTGAAGAAGAGTGTCCTATTGAAAGGCTGTTGGAACAAGACAGAATGCCTCCACATTTTCACAAGGAACTGATAGACTCTTAAATCACAAGTTTTAAGAGAATTTTATTGGCAAGGATGGGCCTATGGCTTGACCACGCTGTATGCATGGCCTTCCTCCCCTTAAAGCATTCTTTTGGGGGTACATGAGGATGCTATCCATGTGCTAACAGTGGATTCCACTTTGCCAGTCACCCTCGACTTCCTTATAGAGTGAACTGAAAGTAAAAATAATTATGTTATCTGCCAGGCCATTCACAGCGCCCTCATTGGACATCTGAAATCTGGGTCATGAACACTTGATCACATAAACTACTCAAATCCATTCAGTTCTAATTCCCATGCCTTTTAGTTGGTGAGCGTGGTAAGGGATACGAAGTATTGCCATGGCCTTGAAGCATGAAGTTTGGTGATAGCTACTTAATTTTTCTTTCTGACTTTGGGTGTAATGCGCCACAAGTAGACACTTAAAGCTACTTGCATGCTGAGTCACATAAGAAACAAAATCTGAGCAACACTTATTTCGAATTTTACTACCTGGCTAGTACTTCGCTTTCAAATTCTGTTACATGACAAAAACGCATGTCATCATGCCAGATGCAAGGCAGCTGACTGCGCCACATTCACTCGAATGTTTGGCCTCCTCTCGTGTATACCGACTAGTTTATGCATGTGTCGTTACAAACTCCATGAAGTTATTGCTTGTGGCTCCAAACCCTCATATTATTACAATGTCTTTTCTTGTTAGTTAGCATTAATCACATGTTTGGCTGAGTTACATAAAACCAAGAGCTCGTTATTATCATACCGTTAACGGATAAGAAACTTACATAGCCGTAGCCTTCGCCGATGAATATCTGTGGGGCCATGTACTGACTTGTGCCACATCGTGAATACTCACGATCACCCTGAAGATGGAAACAACACTTTTGAGTAACTGTCACAGGAATTTGGGGCACAAAACACCTAGAAAGTGTCTGGTAACAGAAAAGAAAACTGATCACGTCAAAAGCGAAGGCCACCAGCGGGAAAAGTCCTGAGCAACTTCTATTCACCTCCTGCCTTCAGAATCCATTTCTCTAACACCCGTCTTAATGCTACAATTCTTTTCCTTAATGATTTCTGATGCTGCCATTTTCCAAGAGTTTTTCCCACCGATACTCTGTAGCATTTCTTCTCTCCCTACCCGTCCCAGCCATTGTAAGTAAGATCATTAACTGTGACCATACTCAGTAGGCTGCATGTACCACAAATTTTATCTTCATATAATATTTAAACTAGGGAGGCCACGGTCCACCAAGGCCTGCAGTGCCAACTGAAGAAGAAGAAGATAACATTTAAACTAGGCCCTTGGATTATCCCTTTCAGTATCCAGTATTACACTTCATGTTTACCTCCACAAATTCACAGGCCTTGTGACATCTTTTAGTTACACAAACTGTGAAAATGTGTGGTCAAATTTCAGGCACCTGAAGCTTGTCAAGTCTCATACTTTGACACCCCTCAAATAAAGGGCACCGCTGATGGACAGCGGTCCACATAGCGCTTACATTTACAGCCTATGTGTCCTTGTATGCACACTGAACAAAAGATAAGGTGGATATAATATCTACCTCTTCAGAGCTGACAAACTCTTTGCATAAACCATAATCTGCGACAGCAATGTGGCCCTGAAGATCTACCAATATATTGTCTGGATTTAGGTCTTGGTGTATGACGCTTAGCTGAAAGAAACAGATTAACAAATAAATTTCTTGTACTGAGGGGATAAAATATGGTATATCTTGCGGTCTTACTGTGGTAACGAGATCCAGTTTCAGTATTTTGTTTTTCGGCTATATACCACCCAAACTAAGCTGTCATTGTAACTGATTAAATTAAATACCACTAACCCTAACCAATCTAAACTGTAGCTGTGGCTTCAGTCGTGATTAAGAGTGAGGATCTACCATGTTGCTTATGTGCAGAGGGCTGGCATGAAGGTGTCTGAGACGCTAGGAAATACTTCTGCTTTACCACCAGCCCCTGCACAATTTAATCTACTTTAAACATTAATATTGTACACTAGTCTGAGTAACGTTTGTACATTTTTATTTGAGATTTTTTTTACATAATAAGAGACAAGAATACAATGATTGGTTTGTAGTGAATAAATGACGTATTGAATGAAATCAAAAAATTCTGTAGCCACACAAACAATGAAGTACCTTAAGGCTTTAAACTGCCTTGTTATACATTTTATTGCACAGAACTGCAGGTGAACTGTTTGCCTACTTTCTGCAGATACTCCACAGCGTCGATGATTTCTGCCAGTACAATCTCGTTTCATCAACTGAAAACGCTCCTCCCGACTCCAACAGTTGGGACAGGTCTCCATCTGCATAATGCTCTGGAACAATAGAAACAAAACTTAGTTCTCTGTCGCATATTCAGTTAGAAAACAGTGTTCGTGCCAAATGACGCTGTCCACAAGACTGAAGTTTACTTTACAATAAAATTCTGTCAACACTTCATTAAAGTTGCTTCTGAAACACTAGAAATGATGCATAAGGTTCACAGAGAAGATTCCTCACATTGTATTACCATGTTTAAATGGCATCCAAGATCCAAAGATGGAAGAAAATGTTTAGGGAAAATGTGAAAGTCATTTAACTGCAAAAAAAAATAACCAGGTGGACAATTCATGTGTCAGAACTGCTGCATGAATGTTGACAAAAGTACAGGATCTTCAAACACATGAGAATTGACATGGAGTTTTAAGAGATTTTTGAACACGCATCGAGTTAATCAGCACAAGACGCCTTGGACACAAAGTGAGTGGATGACAATCTGCAGTGATCTCACAATGACATCTGGTAACATCTTTTGCTCCCTCGGTCCATCACTGTCATGGATGAGATTTTTCTTCTCTTTCACTAACAAAGCATCATCTGTCAACCTGCAGTCCACCTCATTCACTGTGACAAGAAAGTTACAATGAGAGGTCAAAATGGAAAGTGATATCAGAAGTTTGAGTATTGTGGTCCTGACTCTTGCAACAGCATTAATCATATTGACAGATATTTTGTCATATCGTAGTGCTATATTATTTTTCGTTTGTGTTATTGCTGTTTACAGATGTAACATTGTCTGATGTACTACAATTTTCTGTACTGTCCTCAACAATACCTTGTAAGTTTAATAATTCCCCAAAGTATTCTTTCCACATCTAAAGATACGCATCTTTCTATCCTGGCCAAATTTTCTTTGTCTAATGGGCATTTTAATTCAGATTTTTATTCATATTATTCCTCAATACTGCATAAATTTTTTTGTCTCTTTTGTAAGCTTCCATTAAATTCAACACAAATTTTGACGTAAATACGTCTATACAGAAGGGTCGTTTGGAATAAACAGCTTTACGAAGATGTGTAATATCCATATCAACAATGTGTAAATATGGACTGACAATGGTCAGCTTTTATATGAACTCCTGCGTGCATTGTTATGTTACCTAAGAAACTAATTGTTATGTCATATGTGCACAAGTCTGTGAAAAAACCAGGCAAATGTTTGCATAACTAGGTCAGCATCTTTCATTACAGTCTGTCTCTCTCCTGTGTACAGAAATAGTGCTCTCAGCAATTTCATAAAGCAATCAATTGAAAATAAATCAACCAGAGTACAAACACCCAAATATGAGTCAATATTAACATTTATAAATTGTATGAAAATATGAAAAGATTGAACACTGCACAGATGACCCAGACACAGCTTAAAAATGTCAAAATTAAATTTAAAAATACATAATACATTTTTCCAATTCAGCCATGGATATGATTCCTTGGGTGCTGGATGCCCTGACAATTTAGCGGACAGCCCTTGTAGAAGAAGAACATTTATAAGTAAACCTACAGGACAATTCAAATCACATGTAACTAAAGAACAGTATCTTTAAACCATAATTCAAATTGACTTTTCTTGCTTTCAAATGGTGACAAATTTAAAATTGCTCCTGTTTGAAGTTTGTGTGTGTCTATTTTTACTTACTGGCACAGACACTGAAAATAATCTGTTAAATGTAACTAAAAGTGTCACATGGATTGAGGGAAAAATTGTCTTTCTTATAAGAAATGGTGATGGTTTCAATACAGATTGTGAAAGTCCCACCCTAAGAACTTATCTTTAGGCAGCTGGTCTCACTGCACTAGTAACAGAAACTACTTCCTGTTCCAATGAAGCAATTCTCAATTCTCAGGTAACTGTTAAGTGTCTTATTACCAGGTTATCTAACCGTACGTACAGTACATTCAAGCAAGTTCTAGTGCTCCAACTACCCAAATCTGAAATTCAAGATTGTGAAAAAGTAATAATTTTCTACTTCAGTTGTCTAAAAAATGGCATCATATGATTTCTGTAAATTACCAGACTATGTCTTCTGTGTGCTGACGGCAGTGGCCATGCAGTCTGAGGCATGGGTCTTGGCCACATGGAAATTGGGATCAATAGTTCGAATCCTACCGGACGGAAGGGAGTTTTTCCTCTGAACTGCTGACCTACCACTCATCCAAGGAGTCCCATCAAATTATGGGAAACAATTCTGAAACCTAACATAAGGAGGTGGCAAAGGTTCCTCAAGAAGCAAGTACTATAAGTAATAAAACACTGGTTTAGAATTTACTCTGTATGGGAAATAAAGGCATACAGATCTGTTGCTTTAGCTCCCCTTCCCCCCCAACTGCACCCACGGTACATAGCATAACATCTTAACTTTAATACCTCTATTGGGTCATACTGATAAATACATACAACTGGAAATAATGGAATATAGTACAGAGCAATGAATAAAACTGCACCAACATAACTGCTATAAATTGGCTCTGATTAATCAGAGTTCAAATGGAGAGGGCATAACCACAAGTGATGACCCAAAAGTAGGGCACTTCATCCACATGTACCGAAGAAACGTATCAATCAGTAACAAACAAACTTCACCAAATTATCTTTATCAGATGAACAAGAAATTGCAGTAAGAATTCAAATTAAATTAGAACCTATAATAATCTAGCTTGAAGCAATTAATTGTAGCACATATGAACTAAAACAAGGAAGGTTAAAAGAATCAGGCCAATGACACACGAACAGTTAATTTCGGAGGGCATTTAAACACAAATGACTTACCTTATGAACATTTATGCCAGCAGCTCTCGTCTAAAAGAAATTATCAGATTACAGCAAACACCGGTCAATGATTGACAACAGAAGATGGATTACCAAACCACAGTTCGTATATAAATTGCGAAGTGCTCATCGTGCCATCTATGAATAATGTAGAAACAACATAATGATGCAGAGATACCGATAGATGGACGAGGTCTTTGACAGAATCATCAAAAGTAAAACTAAGGAAAGCTGTTCGTGTTTCGTTTATATAGTTTGAGGAATTGACTGTGTCGGAACCTTCAGGTGCTGCTCAGTTAACGAGACAAACACTGACGAAAGTTCAGAATGCAGAGAGGGCTTCGTGTCATGTCGACATCTGCTCGTCTGAGGAATGAAAACTAACACGTAGCTCTGGAGCTCCAGTTTGGAAGTTTGGAACCAGTTCTACATAAAAAGTTCTCTAATTATTAAAACGGAATTGTTGGCCGTTAATAAAGGAATGCACGAGAAAGATATAAGAGTGTATTAAGTAAAAGTTCCCTTTACTAAGCAAGTCGATGATTCATCGTGATGGGGCCAGAGTGAATTTTTAAATCAACACTTTATATTCTTTCGAATTTATTATTTTAATAAATAATTATAATTTAGTACCTTTATTCTTCCATATCCCGAAACACTTCGCCTTGCCTTGACGGCAACTTCTCCGACAGTGTAGTATAACGTAAAATCTATACAGCAGGCGCAATACTCCAAAGTTCTGCTTTCTTCCAGAAATGGACGATATTCAGTTTACATTGTTCATCGAAGAAATCATGAGAATACCATTTTAGAACAGTTGAGTGCTTAAATAGTTAAATAGTTTTTAGAAAATTAGTAATGTTTTTGTTAAATAGTTAAAATATTAATTTACACGTCAAGGATCAATTGGGCGGGATTTGTTGTCCCAAATAGACCTTTAGAAATAAGAAATGCTTCATTACAGTCAGAAAAAATTAAGGACATAAGCCACTCGGGATATATACGACTAGATGTAATGTTAAATTAATTGTGTATATAAAATATTTAAGAATATTAAATAAAAAACATATTCACAAACATTCCTGACTGCTGAGTTCAGTTGTAGGCTCGCATTAAACACCTTAATGAACCTTCAGATTACATACAGCTGGGAATTTGTGTATCGGTTGAGCGAGAAAGAATTTCACAGCTAGGACTATTTTCAATGGAGACAATAATAATACATCTAATGACTTGTTAAGGAGTGTGTAGAAAATACACGTGTGACGATTTTCACAATAGATCCCATAATCGCCTGCGAAGACAAGATGGGGTCGTCATGTCATTGGATCCAGCGATCCAGGAGGTTTCAGGCGCACTTCTGTCGATCTCCTCCGTGACGTCTGATACTCTACACGGTGCTTCACACCGAAAGCGATTGAATCACACGGAACTTCATTTCATCTAATCTTGTTCCCTTTAGAACTTCTTAAAATTAAATTAGAACTCATTCCGCGCGTCTTGACCAACGAATGGTTTTTTATTTTGTGATTCTGTTAGACGTTTCGTCGGCTCCTTGAAATAATAATCCAGCGCAGTGATTGGAATAACCGTTCTTCCACGAAGTGAGCGGATGTGTCATTTCGACTGTCACGAAAAACTCTAATTTTGTCTTGCGAGTTATTATCGATTCTTACATAACATATTAGTTCGAGCCGTAATGGCAATGCTGTGGTAGTCGTCTGATGTATTCCATAAACTTTTTAATCTCATTTCTTTAACTTCCCTTTAGTGTATTCATTGATGATTGTCGTTTGCAGTAGAGACAGCTCCAGCCGGTGTTCGAACCTAGTAACCAGACTGCACTTAGTCTGGGTGTACTAAGGAAACAATTAAAACCCTCACAATTGTCAGATGTAGGACGTTATTTTAATAGAGGACAGGCGAATTACCGCTGTGCTAACCATTTTGTAGTGTGGCGTCTAATGTGAATGGTAACGTTTTTAGTGTTTTTGAGGAACTGGCGTGTTTTAGTGTGTTGATGTTCGTTTTCTGATTTGTGACGCCACGTGGACTTGTAGGTAGATACCAACGTTGCAGAGGAATATGAGGCAGTGTTGTCCAAAAGGTTGGTATCCTTCTACAAGTCCACGTGGCGTCACAACTCAGGAGCCCAACATCGACATCTTCGCCGCTGTGATAACCCCGTATGTCTTGCTTTCTACGCCATTGTATTAATGAAGAAACGGAATTTTAACCAGGAATGAAATCTGAGCCTTCGCCGCCACACCAAACGTATTCCACAGTTCCTTAAGCCGTGCATTACGACTGCCAGTTTCGCCGTCTGGTGGTGGTTGGCGCACCTGCGTCACATCGAGGGTCCTCGGAAACGAGTCCTTCCGCCCTGAGGTCGTTTTCCCGGCTGAGATTACGTGGTTACCGGAATACTAACTTAAAACAGGCCATAAATGAGTCTTTCCAATCCTTTATTGTTTACATAAATATGTGTACATTACAGCGTTATGCAGAAGGAAAAATGTTGTTAATTACATCAAGAGTCTAATCCCTATTGAGCTGTTCCTTCCGTTGTAGCCCGACCACCGCGGAGCTTTGAATTGAAGAGATTCAGAATCATACAAATAAGATATTGTAGGTGCGTCATATTGTGATTTTATTTAAAAATAGTATTAAAATATATTAAAATTGTCCGTCAATCACAATAAAGTAAGTCGGGGATCGAACCCCGGCCGTCCAGCCCGTAGCTAGTCACTATACTGACTGAGCTATCCCGGCTCATATTGACGGCTCTATGAAAGCCGAAACATGTCGAGAATGTTCCATATGTAAATCGAGTACTCGATACGGAACAAAGGATAATATTTTAACCATCTAATTATCTTATATTACTTTATTGTGATTGACGGACAATTTTAATATATTTTAATACTATTTTTAAATCATACAAATGTTATTCGCCTTCCTTCCTGACACGTAACGTCTCTGTAATCCGTCCCCTTGGATCCTTTGCTGTGGTAGAGTTAATAATGCGAATCAAAGCGTGTCTTCGCAAACAGTTGTCTCATGGGTTGCTTGTCAGCCTAACGTCTTTACGTATTCCATAAGCTTCTGCGTTCTGATCTTTGGTTCGTCATTTTAAGCAGAGGCTCTGTTATGTGCATCGACATTGGCTATCTCTCTCTCTCGAAAAACAACATTTTTTTTGCGATTATTCATGTATTGTCTTGTCATATTTAACTCCTAATGAAATCATGGTTAGCTAGTAGACCTTAATTTGGTGTATATTTAAATATATAATATTTGAACTACTAACCCAGAAATTGTGAAAACGGCTTTCTGGTTGTCGGATTCAAATATGTTTCAGGAGCATTATTATAGTAAAGCTTCCAAAATAATCTCCTGCTTCATGGGGTTTAAGGCTGGGCACACCTATACTTCGTACATACAGTTTATTCCATTACACTTCTTACATATTTATTCGCCTCTATTAGGCTGTATAGCATGAATGACATCCTTCGTGATTTCTAGAGTGTTCATATACATGTTGGTAATTCCAGACAACGAAGAAGGAAACAGAAGTAATGGAGATAATTCACATAATTCTTTCACCGCGCGGTGGTAGAATGTGCGTCACACCTGTACCGTTAATTTTTAAGTGTTAAGTCACGTCCAAGTACAAATCATCTAATTTTATATTTACGTTAATTTAATTCCGCCATTAAAATATAAAAATGGTTGACCTCAACACGAACTGAAGAAGAGGTGAATAAGATATGATACATCACCTTTCCAGGAAACTTCCTCTAAATTACTGCTGTCACAAACTGCAATTTTCATAAACACAAATCCAAATGATTAACTGTCCTCTGGAAGAAAGCTTCTAGGTCGATGACTTGTTCACCGAGGAAAATTTTTTCGAACGATAAAATTGTATTCTGTCCCTCAGAAGAGCCTGACTTGCTCGTAGAGCTATTCCAAAAGAGCGACGGCTATGATAAGGTGCTTTTAGCATAAGGCCTTTAGGAACAATGTCATGAGATTTGCACTTCATAAGAAAAGTAAGATGATTAAGAGTCTTAGCCAGTTGTATTTTTACGTGTTTAAACTTCCTGAATTTAAAAAGTACATCAGGTCCATACCTGTTACGTATATCAAATCTAAAAGGTCTTGACGATGGTGATGAGTCATTACGTGAATATATACCAACATCGTAATGCCAAATATTCAAATCATTACATCAAAATGGAGTACCACAACTGAGAACAAAATGTCTTGGAAATAAATAATAGTGTTACAAAGGTTCAGTGTAGAATTCGTCTCTTTGCCCCTTCAGCAATTATAACACCAGGACAGTTGTAAGATGGGGTTGTTAATATCATTGATATTTTTGTGAATGGGGGACACTATGCCTCTATTAGGCCCGGAAAAATCAAACAAGTCAGTGCACTTAAAAAGAAAGTGAACACATAGAGAGTAATGTTAAAGAACCACGTGTTCTCAACGTCACCACTTGGAGATGGGTTGTCAGTTTTACTCTCTGGCTTTCTCCTCTGAGGAAAAAACTCATTACACCATGAATGGAAAGGTAGATAAGATGACGACGAAAAATTAATGCCCTGGCTGGCAAGCCCATAGCTAGTCACTTTGCAGACTGAGTTATTTTGAGTCTGAAAACATGTTGATAAACAAGTTACTGAATTTAGGAATAACATATGGCAGCGAATTTCAAAATTTATAAGTTCAAAGTCCAATAAGAGAAAATATTTACATTCCTCAATTCGAAGTGTCCCTGTGTGTGCACACGCGCAAGTTAACACTTTTGTTCTTTTTGCAACAAAAGGTTCAATCACGTAATGATTTTTTTAAATGTTAACGATTATATTATGAATAGGTTGAGTCCTACTAATGTTGGTAGCGTGGCGCGGAATGGAGCAGGGCAAGTTCCCAAGGACGCTGTGGTCAGCTGATATGGCATTTCTTCCAGTGAAGCTACAGCTAGTTCCCTAAGACTATACACCATTTATTTCTAACCCTAAGTACTACAGAAATTTTACATTTCTGTTACACATTACCTTCCTAATTGAGGTTAGTTCACTTTATCTCAACCACACTCTGGTTAGGTAAATTTTGAATATTTAATAATCTACCCGTACTATACTCGGAGTCCTCGCCTCAGCGCTTACCTGTTATCAGTAGCCCGATCAGCTGTCCCTTGCCCGTGGCTTCGGTGACCTCCTTCTATCTTCAAAGTTCCGGCCGTTCTGACCGCGATCTGTCTCCCACTTCAACTTTCCCATACTTCTGCTGACTGCCTAATGGCTACGTTTCCTTTCTCATCCCCTGAGAGTAAGGTGAGCTAGCCTTGCTGCTTTACTCGATGCCAGGAAATGACATCATCACTTTCCTACATTCAAATCTCTACTATACTTAATTCTATGTAACTTCAATTCTCTATATTCCTAATTCACAAGATATTAACTAAAATTAATTCACTACAATTTCCCCATTTTTAAAATGGAAAGTGTCCTCATTCCTTGACATAATTAAATTCTCTACAATTTTACTACATTTTTTTCCGTTATTTACAACAGAATAAATCTCAATTCTACAGTTCATTTTTATGATACTCTTTCTTTCTTCACAAAAGTTTTGTGTTCCCTGCCATATTTTCTGAATTCACATACACGCTTTATACGTAAATTGTAATTTCTTTCTTATACATCCAGTTCTTCTGATTACTGGTATCCGTGCTGGCCTCCTGTTTCAATAGCTGGCTTCTAACTTGTAGCTTCTCTCTTAGCGGTTCATATCCGGCGTCTGCGTAGGTACCAGTTCATTTGTCGTGCAGTGTGTGTTGAAGTGTTAAATTTTTTAAAAATGTTTGATTTTTCATCTTCGTAGCTTCCCGTTTTCGACAAATTCAGGTATTTTCCGTTGTTTTGTTGTGAGATATTACGCAAGACTCTGAGATCCGTTGGTAACAAAAGCTTTACCTCTTGTTTCGATCTGAATATCTTCGGTACTTTTTGCCATTGAAAATATTTCGGCAGAAGGATTCTCGGAACTTGGATGAGGGACATTTGTTTGGATAGGATTTTTACATTTATTACGGTTCGTCCTGCGTGATAATCATATGTATAATTTAGGTTTTCCGTAACAAATTATTACGGTGGAAAGGATAATGAAAATTGAAGGGATTGCTATGTACCAGGCTGTATGACGGATGTTCTGTTCTCGTATGCGATCTTCATGTGAATGAATCATCATGTTGATGTCCCGATGAAGGCGATTTTCAGCCTCGGATGCTAAATGATCTAACTGAGTGACATCTGTGTTGGTGCTGTGATGCAGTGTCTGGACTTCCTCTGAGGTCAATGGATCGATGTGCTGCAGTACTATGTTGGTGTGATGAGGAACTGCCATGCTGGTGTGGCTTTGTTGTGCAGGATAGAGATGAAACTCGCGTCCAAATATATGGCAAACAGAGGAAATGTGCAACGCTCCATTTCCTCGTAATATTAGGCTGCTTGTTTCCCACGTGTTGTTTTCCAAACACTTGAAGTTCACTTGTTCTGGATCACCTAGGCTGTATATCCAATCTCGCTGATTTCTGATTAGGGCGGGGGAGAAGTGTGAAGAGTGTGAAGGCATTTCTCGACGTCGACACAGAACTCTGGCTTCGTCTTTCTGAAAGAACATGCTGGATTCACAAGTTAAAATCGTGGTACTGAGTACTGCTGAATTTGCGGGGCATATAGCGAAATTATTCCCGCAACACTGTGCAAGATCGGCTTCCGTCCAGCGTAGGAAGCGCTGTTTAGAATCGTCCAAAATTAAGTATGGGTATTCTGCGATCAATTGTACATATTTATTTAATTCCGCGATTTTAAATGGTAAAGTGATTAGCCTGTACAATGCGTAGTCCCTATCAAAAGTCTTTAAAGGAACAGAAATAATTAGCCTCAAGTTATGGTGACTAGCTACAACTGCTACTTTTTAATATTCGTAATAAAGGTACGTATTATTCTTATGTGACCCTGCAAACAAGCTGTATCCGTCTGGAAGAAAAAATGTTACATTTTTCAAAATTCTCATTAATACTTCAGGTGGGATCACATTTAAAGATAATTTTCCATAAAAGGAACTTTCCACTCCATCCAAAATTTCACGAATTTTCATTTGTAATTGTAAAATTTCAAATTCCAGCTGGCGTATATACGTATACACACTGGTTTGTTTATGAAAAGTGGAACTTAGCCAATGGATAGTAACATCTGTCTTATCCTTCCACTTCTGCCAGTCTAACATCACTGCTTTCACTTTTCCCGACAATAATTCTACGGCTTTAGTGCATCTAAAGTTTTCAGATAAGTCAGCTGATTGTTTACTGAGTGTGCCATGTTTTCGTCTCTTTCGTGTAATTCTTGTACTGTATTATGCAAACTTTCTAAGCTGTCAGCTGTCGTTGCGGTGCCAACATTCAGCAATGCTCGTCTTTTATCCAAACGGGGCAAAATTCCTCTAAACGAATTTATTTCATTCTGGAATTCATTTAGCAAATTTTATATTTGTTTTAGGTCCTGAATAGGTGCAGAATCGGTACTGGTTATGTGCGTCTGGTGAAAATTTAACTTTGTCCAAAGAGATAACTACGTGTGTTTTTCGTCAATTGTGTCCTGTCTCTGGACTAATGTTCGTTCCTCAAGTTGTTGCAGTCTAGCGCGGTTTCTCGTAAGTGGCGGTCCATGAGGTGTCGCCCCTAATTCGCGTCTCGAGCGAGGCGAACTAGAAGGTTCATAGTTTGGATCCCGCCAAGTTGAGTCAAAATTTTCCGACATTGGTGCTCTGCGTGCGACTGGGATCTCCGTCCACTGAGGCTGTGCTGGCTCACGTGAATCGTCTGTACCCTGGGGTTCGCGAGCCTCCTCACTCAACGTGGGTCGTGACTGAATGACTTTTTCTTTGTCGTCGTAGTCTACTTCCCTTAACCGAATTTGTTTTTCTTTGGAACGGGTTTGGCTCGCGGGTTCCCATAACCTTTGGTCATGCGACTTCTTGAGTCGATTCACATGCACAACACTTTCCTTCCCCTTTTTGTCGATTATTCTATAATTAAGGCTAGATAGTTTTGCTATAATTTTGTACGGGCCTTGCCAGACTCTCTTGAATTTCTGACATTTTCCAGGTTTCTTAGCTGGGCAAAACAAATACACCACATCACCAATTTGAAAGTGTCTTTCTTTAGCCTTTTTGTCACAGTTTTCTTTATTTTTCTCATGAGACTTCCGGTTATTTTCCTTCACGACTTCATATGCCTTTTTTAAACTAAATTTTAAGTTCTCTAACCTAGTCGCGTGCTCAGAGTTTTGTAATTCCTCTGGTAATTTAGCTTGCAGATCATCCTGGGTGGGTAATTTCATTTCTCTGCTGTGCAGCAAATAAAAGGGGCTAAATCTGGTGGTACTATGGGGTGTGGCTCTATATGCCATCAAGAAAAATGATACTACTATGTCCCAATTCGTGCTTGTTGCATCGATATAGTGTGAAAGACCATCATGGAGGGATCTATGAAAACGTTCCACCATTCCGTTTCCCATTGCATGATATGCTGACGTCTGTACTTTTCTGACTCTCAAAATTTTGCAAGTTTCCTTAACGAAGATCGACGTCGTACCATCACCGACTTGTGCGACATTGTTGGGATAGGCTATGGGACCTGTCAGCTGATTCTAAAGGAAGAACTCCACATGCGACGCATCCTGTCTGAGGACCAGAAGCAGAATCGACTTCTCGTTTGTCAAGAGCTCAAAGATCTTGCAAGAACCGACTCCAACTTCCTTTCTAAGCTCCGTGTGACTTCTTCCTCTTCCCAAAGATGAAAATTCAGCTAAAGGGAAGGAGATTTGAGACGATAGAAGAGATTCAGGCAGAATCGCAGATGGTGATTGATAGGCTGACAAAGAAATATTTCCAGGGACGCTTCCAGGCTTGGCAGCGGCGCTGGGATCGTTGTGTTCACTCCCAGGGGAACTACTTCGAGGGTGATGGATGAATTTAATACCTGAGATAAGTGTACGGGTTTTTATAGGCGCAGCCTGGAAACTTTCCGATCGCACCTCGTATGCTGACGTCTGTACTTTTCTGACTCTCAAAATTTTACAAGTTTCCTTAAAGAAATTAGATACAAATGCACGTCCTTAATCTGTGATTAAGGTTGAACCGGTCCCGTGTCTTGTGATGATCTGAGTGGAGTATACGCGTGCGCATGTCTCGGCGGTTTGATCAGGGATTGGGAAGGCTTCTGCATATTTCGTAATGTGGTCTATGAATGTAAGCTGATACTTGTTCTTGCGGGGTGTTAGCGGGTAAGGGCCAGTTATGTCCATACTGGTAACCTCAAATGGCTCAGTAGGTTCCTCAACATCCCCTAACGGAGCGCGAAATTCATTTCCTCCCTTCCTCCTCTGACATAAATCACACCTCATCACATAGTCCTCCATGGGTTGTCTCATCTTCGGCCACCAGTACTTAAGAGCGATTAATTCAAACGTTCCCTTTCGTCCTGGATGAGCAGCGAAGATGGAATCATGAATCATGGATATTACTCGTTCAATCATAGTTTCCGGGATTACCAACAAAGTTTGGCCACGAAATTATACAAGAACGTTAAAGCAGCATGGTCTGTCATTACCAAAAATTTTCGTCCATACAGAAAGCATCGAAAATACTTGGTGGCCCAGACAAGAACTAGCGTTTCCAACTCTGAAGCTGAATACGCTCTCTCAGCCTCATTTAACTGTCTGCTAGCGAACGAAATAGGCCTCTCTATTCCGCCCTGAACTTCCGATAACAGTGCGGCTACCGCCATCTTTGATGCATCAGTAGTCAGTGTGAAGGGCAACATTTTTAATGCTACTTTAAACTGTGAGCCTTTATTCATAAAACTCGAGAGACTAAATGGTAGACTGCTGAAAGTTTTGATGCCAGTATAGCATGCACTTTCTTGTTTCCTTTGCTGTCTTTCTTACCTAATCCTTCCTCTCCGTTTTCTATTGACCGAAGTTGGTTCCACAGATTGTACAGTGTTGGCAAACTTGAAAACCAAGTATGTTAAAACTAAAAAGACACTAAAAGCACGTTACTAATTACAACCCACAAAATTTCTTCGTAAAAACCTACTTACAAAGTTGTCACACGTTTACTGCAGGGGTGTATACAACTGTAGAAATTCCACGGAAACATATGGATTAGATCACAGAGCATAAATATCCAGCAAACATTGATGGACTACATTGAAGACTGTTAACATGCACGTTTGTGATTATTGTTTGCTCCGCTATAACTCAGGACCGTCTTACTTCTCGACACAGAGTTACAAACTGTGGTTGTAAGTAATCT
>NW_019060337.1:764160-793693 GCF_000696155.1 Zootermopsis nevadensis | reverse complement strand
GTGTAGTCTGGTAGAAGTTTACTGACGTTTCAGAGGTCCTTGCTGCCTCCATCATCAGACTTTCTAAAGACCGGCTGGGATTCTAGCATCAGAACTTTATTGTGTTCGAAAGCGTTCGTGCTATATGAGCTACCAACCGGCAAATTCGATTACTTTGGATTCAGATAGATTTGGTTTGTTTAGATGTAACATGTGCCGAAGGCTGCGGGTTGATACTCGTTATAATCGGTCAGTGGGACAGTGGTGTTAGCAGCCTATCTGACCTTAACAACCGTTGGTTTAAATTCATGCAAAAACGGAAAGCAAGTGCAAGGGGGTGGAGTGGGTCTGTTCTACTCTGACGCTCGCCTGGAGCTTGAAAGTGGGCGGATTGTTTTGTTTCGACTGCAGTCTAAGAGGTCTGTACAGCAACAACTTTTCCGTAACCAATTTACCTCGTAACTTATTCCCATTCCATAAAATTGAACGGTGTACAAATATGGCTGCCTTCTGGGTAGTCTGGTACAAGTTGGCCAACATTCCAGAGGAAGGCAAACTTCTACCAGTGTGCACGGCGCTAAAACCCAGAAGGCCTCACCGCCGTGGAAACCTCAAATCCTACTAAATGACATTTTTTTTTCCTTAGTTACATCTGCATTTAGCTTTAAACAAGTTTATTTACTGGCCTATACGATAATTTCTATACCAATAAAGTTTAACATTTCTGATATCTAAAGACCGACACAAAATAATTTCGTATTATTATGGAAGCTGGGATCGCTCAGTCAGAATAACAACCAGGTTACAGGCTGGACCGCCTGGGTTCGATTCCCTTCTGTTCGCCACAACGTCCAGTTCTGCTCTGGGCCCCACCGAGTCTCCTGTCTAATGGGTGTGAAGATATCCACCCCCATCTAGGGCATCGTTCCATCGTAGGTATGCATACCGTGGTGCTTAATTAAGTACTAGCGAAAATTTTACCTTTGTCTTAAATGAAACTTGGGGAATAAATTGAGTTTAAGTGAGAACAGGGTGCTTTTGAGAACATTTTGACCAAGGAGGGATAGTGACTGGAGATTGGAAAAATTGCATATCGAGGAGCTCCACAAAATAATGTTAAAATTAATCATATCATGAAGAATGAGATGTTGAGACGTGTAGCGCGTGGGAGGGATTAGAAATACGTAAAAAATATTCTGGTTAGAAATCCTGATGGGAATAGACCAATCTGAAGAATTAAGCATAGATAGGAGGATAATATTAAAATAGATCTTCCGGAAATAGGGTGGGAGTGTTCAGACTGGGTTCAACTGGCTTAATGTTGGGATCTTTGGCGGGCTGTTGTGAACACGGTAATGAATTATCGAGCTGTACAGAAGGCAGGGAACTTCTGAGTAGCTGAGCGAGGGATCTGTGCTACGGAGTTCGTTTGGTTAGCAATTATTTGCACGGACATGTGGAGGAAGTGGTCTCTCCCTTCGGTGAGTGATAATGAGGTCCTGCCACAATGCAGGCACAGAGTGAATTACTCGAAGTTCACAGGGGTCAGTGGGATGAGTAGTCTGCAGCTGAACAATGTCAATGCCGTACTCGAGGCGAATTGTATGAAGAAACTTTCCTCTTAGCTTGTAAAAAGTAATGAGAATGCAGACACCTACTTTGCCATCATGAATTAGTGTTTTCGAAGGACGTAAAAGGATTGTATTCTTTTGCTAGGTACAGGTTTCTGCCATGTGTGTCAATCCACCACCGCTACAGTCAGTTGCCGCTGCAAAGTATGTAGATCATGGTCCATTCTTACTCTGAAAGTATCCTCTGTGAAGTCGTCCTCCGTCTCTGCGACAAATCCTTTGGGGTGTTCTGTTCTGGCCCATTTGCCGAAGACGTGGGGCGAATCTGTGCGTTCAACGTCTGTTATAAGTAAAAGACAAGGGGGTCAGAGGAGTGCGTATTGTCCATAAGCGTTATTTCCCAGGGGCAGAAGTTTGTTTCTGTGTGGGTAGCGGTCTCGATTTACACAGTATATTAGTTTATTTTTCTTTTAATTTCAAGCTAGTGACGTAGGTGAAACGCATAGATTAGTTCCGGGTACTGTGAAAATAGCTGTTCGGAAATGTTGCCTAAAAAGTAACCACAATTTACAAAGACGCCTAGAAAAATGGAAAGACAATGGAAACCAACTAACTAATTCTATGGAAGTTTTTCTTAAAAATAGTCCGTCAGGAATTTGTCTGTTCTTTTCAGATTTTCCAACCAACGGAATTATTCTTTCTGCTTTCTTCATCTTCCTGTCACTTCCTTCCCCTCCTCAGTTTCAAATATTCTTCTCTGCGCCCCGTCCTCAAACACCCGTAATCTGTGTTCTACCCTTAACTTGGTAAACCAAGTTTCACATCCATACAAAACGACAGGTAAAATTATGAACTGGACTGTATTCTGGGTTGTAAGTCGTATAATGTGGCAGAGATTTACAGACGTTTCAGAGGTCTTTGCTGCCTCCATCATCAGGACGACGAGTAAGATATATCCCAGAAGACAGCATCTTAATGTGAACAACTATTTTAGATGGGGGTTTTGATTACAGAGAATGAAACTGATTAATAACGTACATAAATTTTAAAACAGATCTGTATGTGGTACTGTCAAAAACATTACGAAATGAAAACCATAAACAATATTAAAATGTTTCAGCCGTTATATTGATATCATGGGCGTGAGAATTAATCTGGATAAGATATGAGACTGGGTAGGTCCTGGGTTTGATCCAGACGCGGACAACAGCGAAGTTAAAAATCCTGTCTTTACCTGCAACTAAAATTCGTTCTTCCAGCTTGTGGAAATTTGCTTCACGGAATGAGTTCTTCACTACGTTACAGCTAGTCTAATGTATGTCTACAACATTTTCTATCGATAGGGTCTACAGATAAAACAAACTATGTACCCAAAACCGATAATGCAAATGACAACTTTCATTCCATTTTATCGTATATGGAGAAAGTTGTTTATCTGCAGCTAATTTTTCGGCAGTCTTATGTTGTGCAAGGAAGTACCTCGGCACATTGCCATTTTTAAGACCGTCGGAAAGTTTAATGTACAGCGCTCGTTACCCTCCGACTACTACAATAAGAAGGATTTGAGATGATAATGTTAATGTTAATTTAGACGGTTAATATTAAACAATTATAAACAATTAAACAACAATGATTTGAGGTTTTCACTTCGGTGAGTCAGTTTCAGAGGTCCTTGCTGCCCTGATGATGGAGGCAGCAAGAACCTCTGAAACGACGGTAAACTTGTACTAGACTACGCGCCACTGCAATTCAGAAAATACTGCAAAGGCAACGTTCCAGTGTCTCCAATAGTTCGCATTCCAATTGTTTAGTTTAAAAATATGTAAAGTGAAATTTATTTAAAGAGGACAGAAAGTTTTTATATTCAGTATATTATTATTATTATTACTGGAATGTGAGATGGATAGGGCATGCCATGTCTCGGGAAATAAAGGCATAAGATCACAACAGAGGATAATACTGTAACTCGAGATTTCAGGTTCTCAAGGCGACGAATATGAACATGACTGTTTTCTGGGATGTTGCGCAGTGTAGTCTTATAGATATTGACCGACGTTTCAGATAAATGATGATGGAGGCACTAAGCGCCTCTGAAACGTCGATCAGTTTCTCTATAGTTTTTTTGTACGGTATTCGACTAATCGAGATATTGTAATCGAAATCTAATAAACACTTTTAAAGAAGATAAAGCATGCAGGCAGACACGACATACTTTAATTTACTAAAATGAACGTCAATATTTACGTAAGCAGTTGAGTCTACATCCCGAGTGAACCGTAGAAACTTAGGCGAACAAATAAATTTATTGTATCGGAATTATCCGAGATAAAGCGTTATGGGTAATCGACACGTGAAGTGGAACAGTCGTGTTGACCCATGACCTCCCTGCAACTTTCAACAAGGTATGTACTACAAGTCGACAAATGAAACGCAATGAAAAGCAAGATTATTAATCGATGTACTTTGAACTCGATTGTCCCCCTTTAAAGTCTTTCTCCATTGTCTAAGCCGATGATGCCTTGAAGTAAGTCACGGCGACTTTCTCTGGAGTTTGTTTTGTGTCAAAGAAACTCAAATCGCATGCAACTCGGTTTAGAAAGGACCTACATCAAGTTTCGCGAAATCATTCCGGTACCTTAAAACAGGAATTTTTCCTGAATTATTATTCTGCATTTTTATTCACGCGAGTAAGGACACTGACGTCATGATTATCGTATCAAATATCTGTTTGTAGAGTATCGATTTTCGGGACTTTAAGTACAGTTGGTTATTGTCATGCATTGCTTATACGGAATGTTTAAAAAGCACACACACACACAATTTAGAAGTTTTATAATCTGAAACCTACTACATATTTTAACAAATATTTTATATTATTTTAGACTAAATCATAAAATGAAAGGAACATTTGATTTTTAACGCTAGTGCAATGGCTCCTGAGAGTACATCGAATCTGATGATGGTAAAGTGTGGCTGAAACGTGTATTTCGACGTAAAAAAGACGAACACTTGAAAAGTAGTGTGATAGTTTGTAAAAAAGTGACGATAGTAGCATCACGATTATATTATATACGTAGTTGTAAGACTACAACGTGCAGAGATTTCCATATACATTTTTTGTCTAGACTAGTTGTACGGGTTTGTTTACTGTTTTTATAATGTTAATTGCAAAATGGTGTCGTGTCTAAAGGGAAAGATAAACGGATGCAAATAAATATTTATTTTCTGCTGAGCAGGAACTTTCTGAAAACCCTGAGGTAGGTTAACTATATTCTTCGAAAGTAAATGTGGGACGCATTATAAGTAGGAAGGCGGAGATGGAATAGGAAGGAGGGGTTGAAATCTGACCACACCTATTTTTTTTAAAATTTGGAACAAGAAGAGACTGTAATCTGTCACAATCGTCATCCTCCTGAACTTTTTCTCCTCTAGCCCTGCACCACTGGTACTTCACCTACATTCTTTGGTTGTGCTGTGACTTTGCGCAAATGCTGCTCATTTGTCCTCTCGAAAAGAAATGTAATTCTTGATAGCGAAGTCAAGCGAGAAGCCACGCAGCTTTGTGAATAAACTCTCTCCACTGGAGGAGATTTGACCAGTAGACAAAGAAAACGTGTTTTGGCTTTTGTACAAACATCATTAAAAGAGGCTGAGTATATGAAATTGGCGGTTTCCACATGGGACGTCTCTCTGCCCCCGTTCTGACATTGTACCCAAATACGTCCTCACATTACAGAATTCCATCAAACTATTCATCAGCATTTGTGAGCATGCTTACTAACTTAAATTAATATAAATTTCGAACAAAATAATTTGAACTTCAAACAGTGTAAAGGTTTATTCACCCATATATCGAAAAAATCTTCCCATAGCTTAAGGCAATCAACACAACATTCATAGAAGTTAACGGCGTATGCAATTATCCCTATGCAACCTAGTGGTTATTGCAGATGCCAACTGCAGTAACAAGTAATTATACGTTTCGACCAGAGTTTATTTCGGTTTCGTATGAATGTCAGAGATGACAACGATTATTTCCTCAAACCTCGTTAACCGTTTAATCCTTGTTAAGGTTATAGGTTTTTCTAATACTCGTATTATTCTTAGTCTTAATGGGAACGCGTTTCACCGTTCTTCTGTTCACAGTTATTATTTTTAAATACTGCTTCATAGTATAAAGTCGCCACATTTAATGTCACGAAGAAGCAATACTTTGTTCGGTCATAAAATTACCAAACCGGTTATAGATCAACAGCTACTAGAACTTGCTAATCTTACTTTGAAAGGAAATAAGTTTTTGACCTTTCAGCCGAATAATTAAAATGGATTTTTGCTGATTAATAAATTTCGGCAAGTCTCCTTATCGCCATAAATAACGTGTGTTGCTGTTCTGAAGTAGCGTTTCGTGTATCAACATTGGCACAAAACAATGTTGCGCCAATGTTGATGTCCTCGTCACCATAAAAGCAGACGGCCTTTTTTAGTCATTTAGTATGTCATCAACTGAACTTTAAGTAGCGTCAGTAATGATTTTAGGTGTTTTCTCCCCTGACTGAGTGTTCAAGGGCTTCACTTTGTGTCCGTTCACAGAAAATTTTCGAACAAATATATTCCAAGTCGTTTTCGATAAGCACTTCTGCGTTTTGACCCACGGAACTCTGAAAATGGCGTTGGTTTCGTACTTGATGGTGCTGTTTGAAAGACAGCTGTGTGCATCTTGGTCTGAAGACGATCACAGACATAGCTGCTTCTTCGTGAGAAATCATAAAAGTTGAATAACAGTTAACACAAACACGAAAATTCCTCGCTTAGGCTAGAATCGTAATGAGCGGACAAGGCATTCCGGAAGTCTAGACGGCATTTCGACTGATTGCTGTTTACACGGAACTAGAAAGAAAAACGTCCGACATAATCCGGTCAATAGTTGTCTACAACATGTCAAGTGACTAAGAAAGTGTTGTGGCAACACAATGTTTTTTTCTTAGAATTGGACTCAAGAAACATGACACGGCTTTGGACTCATTCTAATGCAGAAAAAGGAAGCTGAGGTATCAGTTTATCAAAGAACATTTTCGGATTTCGGGGACGGGCCACGTCGAATATTGAAAATTATCCAGTGTTTCGACAAACATTGCATTTGCCATTATCAATATATAATGGTGGACGTTTTTGATACTTGCATAGGGCAGGCAGTAGGTGGAAAGATGGATTTGATTGCTGGAGCTGCTATCTAATAAGATACGAGCAGGTGACTGAGGAAAACGCCCAGCCATTACATAGTCACCCTGAAGATGGCACTTGTAATTTTTGTTCAAAACGGATAATCTTCAATTTTAGACCGGTCTCATAACCGAAAGACATTGAACTCCAGTCGTAAAAACCAAAGGACAAAGATTAATTTTTGAGTTAATGATTGTGCGCATCGTAAAAGAATGATAAACGTATTTTGTGTTCGAACCCATCATTTCAGTATTAGAATGCATGACGTCGAAAATTTATCGTTTGCTTTAGGAAAACTGTAAACCTGTGATTACCTAAATGTTGTGTTTGACTTTCTAACTCTTTTCATCTAACGCAAACACACTTTCCGGTGGGGCGAAAAAACAGTCGCTCCGTTGTTTTATGTCGTCTTGACACTTTCGCCTCTGTAGAAAATCTTTCAGAGAACAAAGGACAAAAAGTTTGTCCAGGACTAATAAGGCGATGGTCATGTCAAATATGGAGGGGGTTCAGTTGCATTTCGAGGAGAGAGTTCACTTTTACACTTTGACTGAGCAGTCATCCAGTGAGAGCGTTGTGCGAATGTCACTCGAATCAAATGACTGTGAACGCAACAAACAGGGTATTTGTGCTAAGTGATACAAACGAGAGACTTGTGCTGGACAGCGTTTTTCCTGTCGCCTTTTCAGCGATGTCGTCCAGAACTACCGCATTCCGAGCTTCTTTTATCCTTGGATTAGCTTCCGTCGTTGCTGCTATACTCTGGTTTACACCGCCCCCTCGTAAGTAACGGGCTCTGCCTTCCGGTGCGTGTCGATTTGGAAAATGAACGTGATAATTGTACTGGTACTTAAAAAGCCGTAGAATTTCTGCATAAATGCACCAGCTGTCACAGATGTAGTGCCATTCAGCTCAGAATTTATGTTCTAGTCTCGTATATAAAAATCTAAGTATTAAAATATACAACATTGTGACTTTAAGTGCTGAATTAGGCCTTTAGTATGGTGTGAAAATTGTTTTTGTTTTTGCCATGAGATAATAAAATAGACGGAAGAGGAAAGACAGAAGAAAATGTTTGAAGAAGTAGTCGGAGAAACTTCGCAAAGAGAGATTAATAATGTGTACGCTTTACCAAATATTATTACATGATAAAATAAAGATGAGAAAAATATTTGAAATTATAGTTGGAGAATCTGAAAGATTCAGCCTCTGGAGACCTGGACTGTAATAGGAAGATAATATTAAAATTAATCTGAAAGGACTAGTTTGTGATGTCCTTGCCGCCTGCATCATCGCCATGATGATGGAGGCAGCAAGGACCTCTGAAACGTCGGTAAACTTCTACCAGACTACAAGGCGCTACAACCCAGAAGACAGCCATCTTCAGACTCACCGCCGTGAAAACATTAAATCCTACCTCTCTGTTTTATTTCCTGGTCTTAAAATGAAAGTTGGCGATTTTAAGCGGCATTACATTTCACTCGGAACATGTCTGGATAAACTGCCTGGTCTATTAGAAAATCTCACTCTAGTGTCCGAGGAACCTATAATATACCATTTCATTTCCCATGCTTCTCAACCCTTTCTGCTTTGAAACGTATTGGCGAAACTGCCGGAAGGCCACAGGCATCAAGACGACCATAAAAGAAACACGTTCTTCTACCCCATAAAATTCTTCAATATTTTTCACTTGGAAATGCCAGCGTAGATATGAATCTGTAGTTGTTATGAGAGTAAGTAAGTAAAGGAATGTTAGGTGATGAAATGGGAACACATTAAAATTTTAAGTGTAGAAATCTTAGAAGTTTAGGCTGAAATGGAACACTGCAAGTTAAATAAAGGACATAATGGCGGACTGTTGTGAATGCGGTAATGAACTTTCTTTCTGATTCCATAAAAGACGGCAAGTATCTAGCCGAGAGACTCACCTCCGTGGGGTAGTATTAAGTAGTTCTTCGCTCTACTTTCGGTGTTAGTTGAAGTACTTTGTAATTGCTGACAGTTGCTTAGCAGTTCGGTGGGAGCTTTGATTTCGAGAAGGAGATCCTCATTTCGCAGACAGCGACTGTAGCACCTGAACGGAGATGCAGAGCCAGACATCTGCAGGAGGGTGGCTCAGCCAGGGGACCATGTGATCGATATTTCTCTGCGGTGTTTTCCTTCATCCCCCCTCACCCCCTCCCGTCTGAAATCCCTACGTCCGGATTGTAGGAATGAGCACTTCCGTAATCTGGTAGTGGCCAAATTGGTTAAAATGTCATCCTTGGTGACTCTGGAATGTACAAAACTGTGACGGATTCCGATAAATTCCCTCTTCAGTTGATCGGGTTGAATTTCGTGAACGTGGTATGCCAACCATTAAATAACACACAGATAATAAATAAATGTTAGTAGAGAAAATTACATCGGGAAATGGACAATATGAAACGTCATTTAGTATAAAAAATCAACATTTGTCACAAAGTACAAAGGTTCGTTTCATATCCGTTGTATTTTTATTGCCTGGAAGTCAAAAAACTTGTAAAATAGACTACGTAACGTGTGTAATGTTATATCTCGATATTTCTTCTTCTTATTCTTCTTCCTGTTCTTGCACCGACTTGAAGCAACTTAGTGAGGCTATTGGCCTGCGCAGGAGTTCTACTTACGCTTTAAGTAAAACCTGAAACCTGTGATTAAGAAGAAAGCATGCAGAACATGTATTTTCTCTTACCGTCGCAAACACATCACATCATTGGTCTCTACTGATCCAAACAAGAGACAGTGAAGCCACGAAGTGCCTCAAGCTATTCCGATTTGAAACTTGGAAGTTGAGTTCTGCTGGCACAAAATCCAATTTTCGCGTCACAGGTGAAGAATTAAATAGAAAAACGCAGAAAGTATGAAGAGAAAAATAGTTTCGTGTACACGAATGAAGTTCACTTGAGTTTTGGTGGTCTTTATCTCAGAAACTATCCTACGAGAAAAATGACCAAATGTTCTTCCTAACAGAAGACAGAACTATAATCCGAAATATTCTTCGATGAACTCGGTATTGAATTTACGTTTTATTTTAACGCTTTAAAGCTGAAGCCCATCTTCGTAACATTGAAGAATCCAGCCCGAACCGAAAAGAAAACACTTTACCATTACAAATCTGAACTGGTTAATGTTGTTTAAGAAAATAATAGCTGTTTACAGTGAGAATAATACGAAACCACAACATGTAAAATGTAGAGTTATTGGCTGTTAAAGCAGATGGTACATATACTTACCACTCAGCTTCAAAGGTTTAAAGAGTAGGACGCAAGGAAAAATTAAATAAATAAGATGGCAGTGAAAATGAAGGTGGAAAAGAAACGAAAAAGGCGACGAATGACGAGCGAAAGAAGAGAGAATGAATAAAAGGCAATGTTGGAATTACGTGGAAGTATGAATATATTTATTTTAATTGTTTCATCTTGTTCTTTACTAGGCATGGCGAAGGTTAATAGTCACGAGAGATTTTAATTTCGCACGGAATGGCTGTGGAGAATGAAGGTCGTATGTCAGTAGGCCATGATGGTTATTTGCAGACAAGGTATCGTGCTCATCTTAAGTGGGAACCCTTGTAGCAGCTGAGGGAAATCACGACAAACCTCGATCGACACATCATCTCCTGTATTATTATTACCCCCCCCCCCCGGAATTAGATCCGTGGACCTTTTGTACAGTGCACGAGTACCCACTGTCACACGCTCAAGGAAATATCGTTAACAACTCATAACTGATTCTCACGACGGCGATGGGTATGAAGATGGCTGTCTTCTGGATATCGCGACGCGTAATCAGGTAGAAATTGACCGACGTTTCAGAAGTGCTTACTGTCTCTATTGACTAGTCACTGTGATGATGAAGGCATTAAGCTCCTCTGAAACGTCGGCCAGTTTATACAAGACTGAGGGCGACGCGTTGTAAACTCCACTATAGTACGAGCAAAATCAATTTCCCTCAGCTTAGTATTCATCTGGTTTTGAATAAATATACTTTTTAGGTCTGTAACAGATTTTAAGAATGAAAGTTTTTTTTAAATGTGCACTAAAATATATATTTTAGACAATTATTCAACCCTGCACGGTATGCAAGGTTTTAAGATAATGCAAACTGTTTTTATACCAGTGCGGAAGAAAATTTGATGAAGACATCTTAGAGCTTAAGCAATTTTGAAAAAAAGTAGAATATACTCGATTCAAATTTGCAAATCACCAGGAGTCTATGGCCCCTGACTGAGAAACACTAAATTATAAGATATTAAAAACTGAAGAAATAATAAGCAAAGTGCAAGAGTAGTTAGTTGATGACATGAACTATTTAGTCTCTTTTGGATAGTCTACGGCTTATACGTAGACTACAAGAAGAGAGAATAATTAAAAAGACCTGCATATAACACATTGAAAGACGAAAAAGAGACAGAGAAAGACAAGGGCGGACCAATTTAATCTCTGAACTTAGAAATGGGTTTCGAAACACTCAAATCTGGTGACGTGAAAACAGATGGAACACTGGCCAGTGGAAAATAGGCTATAGTAAGAAATACAAGAAACACTTTTAACAAAAGTGTAAAAATATTAAAATATCGGCGATGCTACTTTGTTGTAGGCTAGTTGTGGTCTCCCACTTTCTCGCCCTTTCTCTAGTCATGACCGCAAAAATAAATATTTTTTAGATAATTAGAGAACTGCTTGTCGCGCGGTCGGTCTCATTTGTGGTGGAAAGTATGAGAAATATCTCGTTGTGGCCAGCACAGAGAGAAACTTCAGATACGAAGTTTCAGTTACTGTGGCAAAATAAACTCGAGTCGTAACTCTGCTGACATACAAACCCGTACTTTTTCGTACTGTGCCCTTGCCAGTATGTGCTAGATTATTCAATCTCCTGGTCTTTCTTCATGATTTACGTGTTCTTTCAAGGTTCAATGCTGAAGGTATTCAATATTTCTAGGTGAAGTTTAAAACTGGTTTTATTAATTTGTTGACATTTTAATTCATTCTCACAAGTGCTGAGTATCTTTTATGCAGATGAATGAAGTGGATTGGTAAATCGTATCCTCACTGTACAATCTACTTTTGTTTATTTTATTTTTAAATTTTTTTAAATGTACGATATTTTTGTTTATTTCATTAATTTCAAAACGTTTTTTCTAAAGATATGACATGTCTTCAATATGAGCCAGTAATGACAGAACGTATGCCACCTTTTCTTGATCCATAGTCATCACAACGCAACCCTGCAAACAGAAACTCTTTTAATTAAACTGTGTGACTGTCTAATTAAGTCAACATGCATCTAAAGTTGCGAGTTGTAGTAGTGACTCAATCGCCATTCGTTTGTATAAACCCTGTATTATTATCTCTTACATCATGTAACTTTTGACAGTCCTCCGGAAACAAATTGTAACTACACTAACCTTACTTGCCCTAAACTAGTCTGTCATTGAACTCACATTTATTAGTTAAACAGAAAGGAAGGTTTAAATGATGTAATTACGTTAGTTTATTGTACAAATAACTGAACAGTTGGACTGTATTGCAAAGGTTATGCTCAGAAGCTGATTTTAACTTTTGCAGATGTCGACTTCCCTACTTGCGAGAGGTCGTGTAACGAGCTCGAATGGCCGATGATCTGTCGGGTCAAACTTACGCTTGAGGTCTACCAGACATTCAGCAGGTAGGAGGCCAATGTAACCAGAATCGAAGACTTACTGTGTAGGATTTGAGGTTTTCACAGCGGTGAGTCCGATGACTGACTTCTGGGTTGTAGCGTCCGGTAGAGGTCTACCAACTCTTCAGAGGTCCTTGCTGCCTCCATCATCATATTTATAAATATTGCCGGAGCAGATACTATTCAGGGGATAACGGACCACATGTTGCTATCCGCAGTGGATGCCTGCTGCCAAGACCATATGGAAGAGAGAACGACGTCTATGCATATTTATTTCATCCATATGTGTCACAACCCTGCGTCTGGATTCTCGAAGGCCAGAATCTTCTTATCATGTACTTAAGACGAGAAATGTACGTCGTATGTGTATGGAAAAGATTCGAGACTTGATGGCAGTTTATTAAAAACTGTACTAGCGTAGGCGACTATGACAAACAAGTTCAGTAATTCTCATCAACGTTACTCAGCTATTTGAATCACTTTTTGCTCGAACTTCTTAATACGAGGTTTAATTTCTTTGGTTGCATTTCGCATGTCTGTTCGTGAGACGTGTCCTAGATCCTGATTTGACATTCTTAGTTAAACTGAACAGTTACAGCCAGAAGCATTGCCAAATAAAAACATCATTAACGATCTGTGATATTTATTATCCAGAGTGACAAATTACTACAATAAATAAAAATGGGTGGACCGCGGGTTGAAAACCCCTGTATGAGGTCATGTTCTTCTCTAAGATGGCTGTCTTCTGGGTTGTAGCGCCGTGTAGTCTGGTAGAAGTTTACCGACGTTTCAGAGGTCCTTGCTGCCTCCATCATCAGCATCGTCCTGAAACAGCAATACATAATAATACATAAATAAAAACGTTTAATGTATTCAAGTCGCGGACCTCGAACTGAAAAACCCTGGTATAAACTATACGAATCAGTACTCGGACAATATCTTATGTAAAATGGATGATGTAGTTTTGAATATATTAAACTGGTAATATGAAATACAAGCCAATTAGGCTAGACAGATGATAAATCTACATCAGTACATATGATAGGATGAAGGGTGAAAGTGTTTTAGGCAGGAAGACATCGTTACAGGCGTAATTGTGAATGAAATGGTTAATTACCGGACGCATAATCAAAGAATGGCGCAGACAGGGAAAGGACATGACTGGTAAGCAAATCTAAAGCCGTAGGATTTGAGATTTTCAGGGCGGCGAGTCTGAAGATGGCTGTCTTCTGGTACAAGTTCATCAGGGACCTCTGAAACGTCGGTTAACTTCTACCAGACTATACACGGCGCAGCATCCCAGAGGACAGCCATCTTCAAAACTTCTCCTCCATCCTCTCCCCAACTTCCACCTTTATTCTGTATACAATCTGTGTCTCTCTGCTTTCTTTTGCGTATAGCCTTTTCCATTTATGCCTATTCCCCTTCGAATTTTTTTTAGTAGAGTGATGCTTTCGCCAGAGACCCAAGACAGTCGTCAATAAACCACTATTTATGCACCGATGGCGACCAAATCTAGGTAGCCTACATATCTCAGTCCTTGTGATATGTTGTCCCGCCACAAATGGCAATAAAACTGGTTGCCAAGTGCATCCATGCACGCTTAGACGAGATGCTACAAACGTTTGGTCGCAGGGTTACCTGAAAAGACCTCTGACTTACGAGGTCCCTACATGTATGATTTGAGGTTTTCACAGCGGTGAGTATGAAGATTTCCGTCTTCTGGGTTATTGCGCTGTGTAGTCTGGTAGATGTTTACCAATGTTTCAGAGGTCATACTGCCTCCGTCATCAGGGTGACGAGGATGAAGATTTCTGTCTTCTGGGTTGTTGCGCTGTGTAGTCTGGTAGATGTTTACCAACGTTTCGGAGGCCATACTGCCTCCGTCATCAGGGCGATGAAGATTTCTGTCTTCTGGGTTGTTGCGCCGTGTAGCCTGGGCGATGTTTACATCTACCAGACTACACAACGCAACAACCCAGAAGACAGAAATCTTCAAGGTCCCTACATTTAACCAGCCCCCTAGACTTCCTGCGGGACCTTGTATGACGGAATTCAGTTTCATAAAGGCCGTGATATGTTCTACGAAATGTAATCATCATCAGTGCATTTATAGTGGTTTTATTGCTTAAATTCTTCGGTTTCTAGTGAAGGGACCACTCTGTATAATCCTCCTGTGGTGTTCGCTTTTTTATTGGCAATACTTTAGTTGGTTCTGCGGTTACGTTGCGGCTTTGTCCGCAGAGTATGAATTGCAAAACTGAATCGTTGGACGACATTAAAGCCGGAGTCGTATTTATTCACTAAACGAACAAAGAAGTTAACTTTCAGATAGAGAGAGCCAACAGCGGGATTCTTGTGGCTTTACAGAAGGTAATCATCAGTGAGTTGCTGAATCCATTCAAATCAGCATAACTATGTCGGAGATGGCAAATAAAGCGATGTTTCATCGCTATGTATTTTACTAATAACATTTGTGTTATGACCCAGTTTTAACATCCATGTATTTTGCATTTTTGTCTGGCGCGTACTATTGATACTTTTGATCACGTTAACCGTTTATCCACAAAACAAAATACCTAAACAAATGTGGTTTCCACTGGGAGACCTACTGCCATTAAATAAAATACGATCGCAAATTTGAAACCTTAATTTATGTCGTACTGGGCCATATCTAGAGGCAATCCACGTCTGCTTCTCCCAAGTGAAATATCATGTCCACAGACTGTGTAAAATAATACGTCCCTGTTCGTGGTTCAACGGTGGGCACGTCTTCAGTGGTAACTCATTTCAAGCTGTGTAATCGAAACATACAGACCGAGGTCCACTGCTCCTACAATATGATAGCTTAGTGGTTGAAAATGAAAATATGATAGACAAACGTTTTCTACTCCAATGAAAAGAACATTACAATATGAATCCATTTTACGACGTTGCAAATATTAGACGCCACTTCGTTCAGCACATGAAATATTTTTAATAAATGTTTCTCTCTGTAGCAAAAGGAAACAGAGAGGCGATTTTGATGGTTACTGCTTGTATGTGTATATCTTCGACTTTATGGTGACAGTCGCTTCGAATGTCTTGTCATAATCAACGTTTAGGCGAACATTGCAGTTGCCATTTCAAGCCGAAGTTATACATTGAACTCCAGCCTCGAAAACCTACGGACAAAAATCTCTTGTAACTGTTAAATTTTTTACAAGAGTCTACCAAAGAACCCTGTATGTTCCGTCATTCAATTGCTTCTTGATTTGATCTCCTTAACACTTGGAGAAAACTGCTTCGCTAAATGGCACATGTCGTCGGATAATTAGTCTAGAGTGTGGATCAGCCAACAGCGAGCCATTCTGCCTTTCACTGTCCCTGTAACGGTTCAGTTTTCAAGTCCGTCGTCCTTACCAACCTCAACAGACTGAATATATTAACCTAAAAGCGCTTGAATCTGTACCTACAGGTCTTGCGGTGACTGTCCGCGGAATGCATCCGACTGCTTCAGGACGTACTGCGTCACTGCCGATGGCTTCAAGAGGGGACTGCTCACAGCCAACCGACAGCTACCGGGACCTGTCATACAGGTAGGCAGGGACGGAAACAAGACGTGTAGTTCCGAGATGCTTGCAAACGAAATTATGCAGTCTCTTAAAAATACGAGTAGTGCAAATATCCGGAGTGCACAAGCCCAAGAACTCCAACGTAAGATTTTATGATCTCGAGATGGCAGCGTACAGATATTTTTGTTTGATTATTTTTAAAACCGCAAGATTTAAAGAAAAAAGTATTGAGCGTAAATGTTTCATTTTTCTCTAAAACGTATGTTCCAAAACGTTTTTAAATCTAATGTATGTTTACCTAGTGTAGAGTCCACGTAACTCTGACAATTCTTATTAGGACAAAATCAAATTTTGTAAGAATACTTTGAAAACAAAAAAATGCAGTAATATTTTCTTAAAATTTTGATACACTTGGTCCAAGAATCACTGTCATGCTAGAAAAACTTACGCGGTTAAAATATGACTCGGAATTTTGATCATGCCTTTGTTAATAAATCGCCCTACCAGTTTCACACTAGACAATCTTCTCGAGGCAGTCCCGCCTACATGTAGTCCAAACCCTAGGACATATTCACAGCCAATGTATATGTCGAGAAATAACGAAAGTTCAAAATAAAATTTGAAACGTTCTCGCACTTTTTCGAGATTACACACGGATTTAAAGATCCTCAAGTACTGACGTGGAAGATACTTCTGGCCTCTGTGAACGATATTGTGTTCCAGGTGTGCGAGAACGACATACTGTTAATAGACGTCGTGAACCGGGTGCCAGGTCAGGGGTTCGGAATCCACTGGCGGGGTCAGCCTCAGAAAGAGACGCCGATCATGGATGGTGTTCCCATGGTAACGCAATGCCCCATTCCTAGTTCAACCACATTCCAGTATAAGTTCCGAGCTTCAAGAGCAGGGACTCATATATGGCACGCGCATACAGGTATTGTGTTTAACTACGTCTTAAGAAGGTTAGTCTGAAGTAAACTTGCTCAACGCGGGAGATGCGTAGAAAGAAAGTGCCGCGTACGGTGAAACCGCGTTAGAATAACTTAAAATTGTATGGGATTAATGGGGAGATGGGAACGCAAACGTAGAATGTTCGTTTTGTCATCCAGTGTCATGAACTTAGAACTTTGTATTTTGTTGTTGTAATTATTACTTTTACGTTTTGATTCCATAATGCTGTTCAAGTAGCCACGGTGGTCTAGCGGTTAGAACGCTGGCCTTGTAATCCTGGGGGGTCTCGGGTTCGATTCCCGGCGGTGCCCGAATTTATAACTTGTGTTGGGCAAGGCCGTGGTCTAGGCAACACGGAGTTTTCCTCCGTGGCATCCCAACAATTACTCAATTCACGGTGGTGTAGCGGTTAGAACGCTGGCCTTGTAATCCTGGGGTCTCGGGTTCGAATTTATAACTTGTGTTGGGCAAGGCCGTGGTCTAGGCACCACGGAGTTTTCCTCCGGGGGCTTCCCCGGTTTCTCCGTGGCATCCCAACAATTACTCTATTCACACACAGAAGAAGGCAATGGCAACCCACTTCTGGATCATCTGCCAAGAAAGTATATGAACAGGGCCCAGTCCCAGAAAAGGATGGAAGGATCCTGTTCATATGGACCTGTCGTCAGACAGAACACTAAATAAAATAAGATAATAATGCTGTTCAAGGGCAATACCAAAGAGTAATTACACGATTTCCTTCATCTCTCTTAAGTCCAAATGTTCTCCTCAGAGCAAATTGTACCTTGGCTTCCAATGTTATCCCAGTGTTTCACAGATTGTCTTCACTACACTGCAGAGACAGACGACGCCACCACAAAATTTCGCCTTACGAAGAGATAGTACGAAACTTTACTTGCCACGAATACGTAAACATTTGAAAATAAAACATAACACATGTCGAATAAAACTTGATGATGAACCAGTGTGTGTGTGTATTACGAAAAATGAGATATTGTCTATTTCTAATTATAACGAGCTAATTTAAGCTGCAATTTGTTATAAAAATTCATACAACCAATTAGAATTTTCGTTCTTCCTGTCATGAGAGCCTTATTTTAATACGAATTATTTTGTTTAAAATTTCATGTACATTTTAGTTGGCTCATTTCTCTGCGGCTCGGTCGTATTTACAATCTTGTCTGACTCTTCGATGAAGGAAATGTAAAGAACCACTTTTTGGTGGGACGTTAATTCATGCTAATCTTCCTTAGTGAGTGCTCGTTCCTATGGAGGCCAGAAATGACATTAGAAGTCTTCATATGTAGTTTTATGATCCTCTAATATATAACTTTCGTTTGCTCCATTTTACCTGTAATTTTACTGTGTAATTTATCATGATAACTGGTTATATTATGACGCAACCTGTTATCGAGTTTCGTAAGAAACTTTCTAGAAATTTTATGTAACAACTAGTTCTTCCCATTTCCACGAGCTGGACAACTTAGTTCCTGAAGATTTCGAGGTTCCTGAGACGGCGTGTACAAAGATGTCTTCTGGCTTGTAATTCCATGGTAAACGTTTACCGACGTTTCAGAGGTCCTTGCTGCTTCCATCATCACAGCGATGAGTGATTCTTCTGTAACTGACATAGAATCGTATTTCCAACTCTTCATTGGCCTTCCTTTTACACTTTGCCGTCTGCTTTCTTCAGGTATCTGAAATATGTCGAGGGTATATTTATTTTGTCTTGGTTTCTTACTCCAGTGTGGATGCAAGGAACGTCGTGAGAAAAAGCTTAAAGCTTAAAACAATACAACATTCGTTACAAATGAAGAAAATGAGTGAGAAACTGAAATTCGATAGCCACTATATTTGGAGGTCGAACAGTGGTATCGATAGTCCAAATGCTAATCGGGGCATGAATTCGTGCTTTGTCTTCTGGTAGAAGTCTTCCGAATGCCTCATCATGTCTTACCATTTGCTAGCAAGGACGTACAGAGTGCTCAAGAGAAAATTTGTACCTGAGACCACTCTGAAGACGTACGCATAAATGGGAGGATAATATTAAAATGTATCTTAGGAAAATGTAGTCGAAGGGTGTGAAACAGATTTGTTTGACTCTGGACACAGATAGTTTGCGGGCTTTAGCTTTTCAAGAAGACGCCTGCTACCTCGCTTGTAATTTCACAGGAGCGCAAGTTAGCGACGGTATATTCGGAGCACTGGTCGTTCGTCAGTCTCCGAAGCGAGACCCTCACTTCAAGCAATACGACGTGGACGATCCGAACCACGTTATAGTGATCAATGAGTGGAGCCGTGGGTTCGCCATCCAGAGGCTCTTGGAGCCAACCCCTGGTACCAACATGGCGTCTCTCCTCATAAATGGCCGCTCTCAGCCAGACGTAAGTATATCCTCTATAAACCTTCATGATACTGTGGGTGTTATATAGTAGCCGGGACGAATCTGTGCGTTCGATGTCCGTTACAAGTACGAGGAACAGATAAGGAGGAATTTTTTGCTCATACTAAAAGCAGCAACACTTCGTAGCGTCTCAGTTTTGCCTTTGGTTTACATAGTAAATGTGTGTTTTCCTTCTACATGCAAACTAGTGACGTAGGCACAACGCACATTTTTGTCCCGGGTTCTGTACTGCATCGTAGTTGCGTTGGCCATTGTTTCAAGCTGCTCTGTGTTCACATCTCTTCACCAGAATTCTTGACAATGCCACTATAATAATTCTCTTTTAAATGAGTCGTAAAGTTAAAATAATTTGGAATACAGCAACAGATTAAAATTGCAATGATCAAATTACGAGCAGATTAAATTCACGGAACGTTTCCTACCATTGAGTTCAAAATATTTTGTCTTCCTATAGCGCATCTGTTAACATTACTAGAAAAAAGTAAAGGAGAGAACTTGGTAGACGTAGAGGTAGATGGAAGGAAAATGTATTATCACGAAATAGGTGAGGTAGATGGAAGGAAAATGTATTATCTCGAAATAGGCGTGGATGTTGACTGGATTCATCTGGCTCAGGACAGTGTCCAGTGGCGGGCTGTTGTGAAGACGGTTATGAACAACCTTCGAGCTCCATAAAAGATGTGAGATTTCAACAGCTGAGCTAATATAAGTTTCTCACTTCGAATATTTGGTCTGTAGCGTCAATGATACATTTGTAATAATATTAAAGGAATTCGTAATGTTCTGTTTTAGATCTTATCTCAGTATTTTTCTGGAGTGGACCACGAATCTTACGAAAACCCTCGGCTAGAATAGAGATTCTTGTCGGGAGCCTACTAAGTACGAAATAGCATTGCCGTAACACTGTACCATCATCCACCCAGAAGCCTCGTCACACCGCAATGAAACAATTTTCCTACTTTCTCGTGCTCAAGTCTAGTAACGAGAGTGCCTCTGTCTTTTGCAGCGGATGGAAGGGTCAGAGAGACGCGATAACCCGCTGACCACGTTCACAGTTGCTCCGAGGAAGAAATACAGATTTCGGGTGGCGTATGCTGGGGGCGGGAGATCGTGCCCCATCACCGTCAGTGTTGCCAACCACGTGCTCCGCGTCATCTCTCTCGACGGCAACCCTATAAAACCGCGAGATGTCGCATCCTTCGTTATGGCAGCAGGTCAGAAAATTCCTCTAGGCTTTGGAATTAACCTAGCTCCAGGGCATGACGCGTTCTTAGATTGTAGATGGAGGAGACTGCATGCAGATACGAGGTGCAATCGGAAAGTTTCAAGACTGCGCGTATAAAAACCCGTACACTTATCTCAGGTATTAAATTCATCCATCACCCTCGAAGTAGTTCCCCTGGGAGTGAACACAACGATCCCAGCGCCGCTGCCAAGCCTGGAAGCATCCCTGGAAATCTTTCTTTGTCAGCCTGTCAAGCACCATCTGCGATTCTGCCTGAATCTCTCCTAGTTTGTGCACGACCCATTGCGGACTCCCCAAATGCTTGCTTTAGCATTTCATAGGTTTCCGTAGCCGTTTTGGCGAGTCTTTGGCAAAATTTGACGCACACGCCATTCCGAAATCGCAGGAGGGTCGGTGTAATGTACTACCAAAACGCCCGTAACTAAGAAACAAATGCTAATTCGATGATGCCGGCTGGCACACTGATTCACTATGAATGTAGGCCGCACCCCCTAGCGGCAGAATCTCGTACTTCATCCGGTTCGCCCTCTATTGACACAGTCTTGAAACTTTCCGATCGCACCTCGTACAAGGGGTAATTTTTGCAATGTTCTGAAAAATTCATTAGCTGCTAGATCAAGACATGGAATAAATGTGGAACATTGGTTTTCCTGAAGAAACTCGAAGGCGTGGGGAATGTTTGAGAGGGAGTGGGGAATATTTCCAACGTTGTAACGTAGGTTGGTAAAAATCGCGTCTTTGATACTGGTGACTAAACATTCGGAGTTAGAATTCGACAGATATTCATAAATACTTGTAGGATAGAGTGAATTATCTGCGGATGGTAAGAAGAGTGAAGTTGTGTTTGCAGACGATGACTGAAATCATCTTTTAAGTTCCATTTTCCCTTCTTGTTGTTGCGTTTCTCAGGTGAAAGAACAGACTTTGTGCTGACCTCTGACCAGCCTGTGGCATCCTATTGGCTTAACGTCCTCACTGCAGACCACTGTGAGAATTCGGCTATAAAGGGAGCAGCTATACTTAAGTACGAGGGGGCTCCTGAAGGCGCTGAACCCGTTGTCCAAGGGGCTCCTGATGTTCAGCCGACACCCAGCAGTTCGATTGTGAGTTTCACGCCAGATTCCAACCGTCACTTTGTCTCCTAATTAAGGACCAGTAAGATTAAAAATAATTTGTACGGAATTTATAATCAGGTTCAATTACGTCTGTATTGCGTTGTCAAGCGATAAGCCGATATTCCGTCCGAGTAATCGAATTTAAAACATTAATACTGTATTTTATCGATTGTTAGACGCCATCAATTGTAAGACGCGACCTAATTTAAGACATTTTAAAATGTGAAAAAAGCACGTCTTAAGAATGAGGCATTTTAAAATTAATTCTGAATCGGGCAATTTAGGGGATAATATTAAAATGAAATATTCCGTGGGACAGATTGAATCAGGATAGAACTAATAATGACAGTAATGAACCTTTGGGTTCTATAAAAGACGCAAATTTCTTAACGAGCTCAGCGACTGTAAACTTCTAGAGTTGGACTCTTCTTAGAGTCTTCTGGGTACAGCATCGTGCTTAAATAGTAAAAGTTACCGACGTTTTTGGGGGGGAACGACAACCCTGAAGGATGACGAAGAAAGTTCCTTCAAAGTGTTTATAAATCTTACCGTGTCGGACCGGCGTTTTCCTAGAAACTTCAGAGTCGCAGGGTTTTTAAACAGACCACGAAAGACCCGATACGTAAATGCGTCGCCTGCTCTGACTTGTCAAATTCACTTCCAGCTTCTTAATACAGTGGATGACCATTGCACCGTGTCGGAGGATAGAGACGGCGACGCTGTGTGCCTCTCGGATGTCAAAGCCCTTCAGAAGATGGGGCGAGAACTGACAGACAGAAAAGTGGACATCACTCTGTATCTCGCGTTCGACTTCAAACGGCTGTCAGAAGATAAAGTTCCTACACCTCATCCAGGCAAGTGACAGGAAATGGTCCACTGTCCAGAAATTACGCAGGATGAGGCTGAGCCCGTATGTTAGAGAGAGTGAGATTCCGAATCCAGTTGTATTTTCACTTAAGTAAACTTGCAGTCGCTGTTATTTGATCTGCCACCATGTTTAGTTACTTCACGATTACGAACACGTCGTACAGTAGTAGAGAGTCTACTGTAACAGCGGAGGAATTATGCAAGCAAAAGCTAATTATGTCCTCAGGCTACATGTGTTCTTCCTTCTCTCCGAAGAACTTTCACTTTCCAATAAGGAAGGACTCGTAAAGCAGAACAAATGCGTATTACAGCACCTCATTTGATGGTGTCTACAAAAAAGTGATAGTGGAACCACGGTTCCGGAGAATTTGACGTAAATACGTCTATATGGAAAGGAAGTTTATATATTGTTTCCTAGGTAACAACAATGCTGAGTAAACAGATGAGGTTTCCTAAGTAACATAGCAATGAAGTTACACTTTTTCGTTTCCCTTTTTCGTAACACTATTTCGTAACACTTTTTCGTAACACTTTTTCGTAACACATTTTTGCCGAATAACACTGACCCTAAAATATAGACGTATTTACGTCAAAATACCCAAAAGTTACTTTAAATATTAAAGAATATTAGCTAAAGTCTATCGGTACATCTGTTCAGTAATTACATTCGGCACGTGGAGTACAAGAAATAAAAAGTAAATTTATTTTAAATCTTGGCCCGAGAGTCACACAATAGTTGGGAAAGTTTTTCTACGTAATTGCATGCTTTTCCTAGTTCTATCGAAATAAAAAGTTTACGCCAGGCAGTGAATTTTTTTCCATGACTAATGGTAATTTTAGATACACTTTCACGTCCACTGATTTTTACGTTGGCCCGGATACGCTGGTTAATTTATTACAGTAGATACCGCCCAGAACGTCCATAATCAGCAATACTTACGGAACCTCCTGTGAACAAACGTGTTCTACAATTTGTAGTACGATTATGTTTGGTCCTTATTTCACACTGATGTTAATATCACTCAGAAATCTTCTAAGTACGGCATAAGTAAAGCCCTCGCCACAAAATTTACATTTAATATGATTCTTATCTACAAAAAATCATAATACATCGCATTCACTGATGAAGTTGAACGCAAATGTTCGTTTTCGTCTCCCGGCTAGTAATGCTAGTACTTGCCGCCAAGCGCTACAAATGATAATTGCGTTCAACTTTATCCGCGAACGCTCTTTATAAAGACAGCTAATGCTGATGGGTTCCGTGCTTAGAAGTACTGAAACTTCGTTGGTTATCTGCAGGAGCCAGCGTTCTAGTTCCTCAGCTGAACAACTTCACCTTCACGTTTCCGTCGTCACCCCTATTGACCCAGGCCGAGGACGTGAATCCCGACCTCTTGTGCCAGCAGGAGACGCCGCCATCCCGATGTCAGGGTTCGCCGATCTGCGAGTGTGTCCATGTCATTGATTTGCCGCTAGGAGCCACTGTTGAGCTCATCCTTGCGGACTTAGGTAACAACCAGCAATTGGTATGACTGCGTTAAATAGTCAAGCCACCACAAGTTTGAAGGTAAATTTTTTGTTAGTGCGATAGAGAAATTTCAATTTGCCGTGTTCAGTGGCAGCACTGGACCCCTGTCACTCAAAGAACTTGGTGGTTTATCGCAGTTTATTCGTATTCGTTGCTTATTTGACAAGTCTGTGCTGTTTTCAACATTTTTGTGTGTTTATTTTTGAAAAATTCAACGTGTCGTAGACGTAATTATATAATTATAATTTAATAAGAACCGCCACGGTGGTCTAGCGGTTAGAACGCTGGCCTTGTAATCCTGTGGTCTCGGGTTCGATTCCCGGCGGTGCCCGAATTTATAACTTGTGTTGGGCAAGGCCGTGGTCTAGGCAACACGGAGTTTTCCTCCGGGGGCTTCCACGGTTTCTCCGTGGCATCCCAACAATTACTCCATTCACACACAGAAGAAGGCAATGGCAAACCACTTCTGGATCATCTGCCAAGAACGTATATGAACAGGTCCCAGTCCGAGAAAAGGATGGAAGGATCCTGTTCATATGGACCTGTCGTCAGACAGAACACTAAATAAAACAAATAAATTTAATAAGCATGACATTCGGCTTTGTCTGCGTGACTTTTGGGACACTGCAGAACGCTTTCGTCTAGACCCAGGGGATTAACGTGGTCTCACTATCCACACGAACGGAGAGATAGAAGCTGTTGCTGTGTTTCTGACAGGAGGCAGCGAGTCGGGTCACGTTGTCCACCTGCACGGGTACAGTTTCCACGTGGTGGGTGCCACTCGGCTGGAACAGCCAACGTCTCTGCAGCGCATACAGCAACTGGACAGCGAAGACTCGCTTTTGTCTCGGAATCTAGTCAATCCCGTGCTCAAGGACACGGTTACTGTAGGAAGCAACGGGGTTGCCGCCCTCCGCTTCAAGGCAGACAATCCGGGTAACGTTACCTGCTTCAAAATGTTCACCACTTTTTTATTTATTAAAAACCTGCTCTAACATACGCAATATATTAAGACGCATTTTGTAGGTAACCGGAAGTCGTGGTTTGCACTACTGATTTCTATTCTTCAGCCCCCGGGTTCAAATCTCGGCCCGGAGACCGGGTATCTTCATGGTTTTACTCAGGCGTTCAAGGCAAATGGCAGGGATAGTATTTTAAATTAGGCCACGAAATCTTCGTTTCACGTCACTTCCAAGTCATCATTCGTCTTCTTTCTCTCATTAGATGCTGTAGTTTGAGAGACTGAAATCGTCGTTAAGTAAACTATAAATAATTTTCGTGTTTGCCACATGGAGGCGCATTTGTCTCGTTCAAGATCAGGCCAAGATTTACATAACGCAAAAAAAGTACGCGATGGTAGGCTAAAAGCATAGTCGAACGGTGAAGACAGATTTATTCGACATGGAATTTAGTCAGTCTTTTGTCCTTTCACAAACATCATTTTCAGGTCACACAGACACTCGAATTAAAAAGTAACGTCATCGCATAAATCTGCATAAATGTAAGACGTTCCCAATTTTTTTCAAGAAACCGCAATGTACATTTCGACAGAAGTAGGACTCATTTTAAACAGTGGCATAGTTTCACGTTAATATGCCCTTGTTTCTGTGAGTATAATTGAACTCGAAGAATGTTCGGTTACCGCAAAGCATAAATGTACAAACTTTGGTTTCCATATCAGCTAGATTTTTAATCCTCTAGATTAAAGAACAAGGGAAAATGTTTTCAGTCACGATAGTAGGCTAACAGTGTTAAACGTGTAGTTTATAACAAAATAATTTCCGCGTGAGATCTGAGAATGATGATATGGGTTTTGTCGTCGTGCCAAAAGTTTTTAAGATAATTTATAATTAATTAATCCCTTGAGGATTTCTGTTGGGTCCAATCCAACGTTAATGGAAAACGTCTTTCAAATATCTTAATTAGCCCGATGACCCTGACATCTTAACATAAAGCAATCGAACTGGTCTGTATGATTTGCAACCTGTTCAAAAGAACTTGGAAGGGCCGTTCTTTCGGAATGTGAACATTTTTCCATGTAGCATGCATGGTTCAGATGTTAACGGTGGATGGGCATAAGAACCAACGTCTTGGCCTCCCTGATCACCCGACCTAAGTTCAGTATTTTTCGTTTTTATCCTTTTAAAGTCTGGCGATAGAGCCTTGAATTACCTTGTATCGAGTTTTATGATAAGATAATTTTAAACGTTGAATTGGTAAGAATATGGACGAGAGATATCGTGGCCTATTTTAATGCAGTCTTCCAGAGATTTGCTCGAATTAAGGTCAAGTTCGAAATAAAACTCTTGGCCATTTTACTTTATAATACTTAACAGATTTGTTATTGTGCACGTTATCACATCTATAATAAAATTAATTTATTCCGTTAATTCTGTCACAGGATATTGGCTATTTCACGACCAGCATTTCTCGTATTGGCCAAACGGATTTGACGTCGTATTTCACGTGGGCCAATCCGGTGATGTAATGCCAACCCCCACAGATTTCCCTCGGTGTGGAAGTTGGGTGGGCCCAGAATTCTTCCTCATATGAAGAGTGTGACGCAGATAGATTCGTCTGAAGCAGCCCTGTACCATCTGTGATGGCCTTCTGGAACTGTGATGAGATTGAACGTTTCGGCGGAAATTTAGAATTATTTTCTGAGACGCAGATCATGGAAGCTAGCAAATTCTGAACATCAAGAAATGTCCGTCCCAGTGATCTGAAAGGAGCTTGTCTACGCCTGATTGGGAACATGCTGTATGCTGAAGTAGGTCTTACGGATACAGAATTATAATCAACAAATAATTTGCGTAAAGTAACAAATTATGTACATAGATCATTTCAAAATGTTTATAACGGTTATTAATTCACTGCTGTGTTCGAAATTATGCTGAGCGTTGTTGCAAATGGGCATAACTATCGAATTTGAAGCTCAGCGACAATTACCCAAGTTACATCGCGACGTAAACTATCCAAGGCTTCATAAAAGACTCTTTTGGGCAACTAACATCTCAAGGACTCTGAAAAATGGCCTTAATAAACAGAAAATTACGTCAGAAAGTTACGTAATGAGCTTTATAATTTATACAGTTCACCAAAAAGGCTTTTTAGCGTGCTCAAATCAAGGAGGATGAGAAGACGAGAAATCCCGGACAGAAAGAACCACTTGGGAGATGGAAAGGTGATAATGAAATAGCTTTAAAGAAAATATGGTTAAAAGTTTGGACTGAGACAGAGTTGAGTCCAGTAACGGGCTATTGTGAACACGATCAAGAACCTAAAGGGTCTTCAAAAGGGGGTCAGTTTGTTGACTACCTGATTTACTAGCAGCATCTGTAAAAGGGTTAAGCTTGATGCTGCTATTTATATCTCATTTTAAGTATCTTTATTTTGGTACTGAAAAGCTTTTATTACGTAATTAATGGAGAAATATACATTCAAATCAATTATGAAATAATGTAAGATTATCCAATCTGTTGCGACAGTCAGTTGCCTCAAGGAATGTAAACAGTTGAAATGCATACGCTTCGATACTGACTTCGATTTATATTCGACTTCTCTGGAAAATTCAATTACGTTAAAAATTGAGGTTAAGACGGCACAAACAATACTGATGTGTAAGTGTACTTAGGTTCCTCGTAATAACTCTCTTATATGATTGTTGTTTTACTGAGTTATATACATCTCTGTGATTAATCTGGTATTCCTAATCACTCTACCGGTATTTTATTTACAAGACATTTGATATTTTTCTAATAATTTGCATATTTATGCTGTATATATCGTATTAAAATCTCTGTGATGTGTGTAATGGACTTCGAATGGATAAGAAAGATATTTGCGTTTCATTTGTCGGAGATAGGTATGTAAAACACGAATAACGATATAAAATTGTGATAATTATACAAGTTAAAATATTATTTTGTATCAGAATAAGAATATAAGTTCTTTGTTAAATACAACATATTGTTCCACGTAAATTTGTGCTTAATAGTGCCAAATAGTATTTTAAGTTACCCAAATTGGTTTTAGGGCTCTGAAAAAACACTGCCCCAAAACTTCATTACTTCAGAAAAGGTTTAGAATATACAGACAATAGAATAGACATTTTGAAGTAAAAGGCTGTAGTTTTAATGTTTTAGGCTATAGTTACAATTATTTTGCATTAATAAGGATACATGTAACAGCCATTTTAGTATATACCATATGTATTCCTAAAACCCTTAATAAAGTATCTTAAAAGCTTTGAGTTTTCGATGTTTCTATCCGGGTTACAGGATACCCAAGGAGGTAACCCGGCAAGAACATGTTCCCGGGCCCATTAGTTTATGCCTTCCCAACAGATGGCGCGGAAATTCACTTTTCTTTACATTAGTTCATGCCCTCGCCAATACAGGCAACTCTCGGTTTGCGAACGCTCAATTTACGAACATTCGCTATAACGAACGTCACAATTCATTCAAAATTTCTTAAATTCGCCAATAGATAGAGTTACTTATAAAACGAAATGCCAAACGTACAGTGAACATAATTGTAAGATTTAAATAAATAAACTTTTAAAAAATGTATTTATTACAATAATTATCAGAGCATTATTACATGATAATTATACTGAACTGTTCTTGGATATTAAAACTAATCTAGCAAGTAAAAAAACGTTGGTTTACATGCCACGCAGCGTAGAATGTTTTCTCGTGGGAAAGAAATCGGTGATCATCACTTGCTTTGCCTGGGTTATCTTACACGGTCAATTGTAGTTCTGCATTTGGTGACTTAAAATATATATTTTAAAAATTTATGCGATCGTGGGTACAAATCGAAATAGTAGTAACACGTATTGTATAGATCATTCGATGTTTAGTAAATGGTTTTAATGCTTTAAAATGGCTGCTAACGTATACGAGGTGCGATCGAAAGGTTTCCAGACTGCGCGTATAAAAACCCGTACACTTATCTCAGGTATTAAATTAATCCATCACCCTCGAAGTAGTTCCCCTGGGAGTGAACACAACGATCCCAGCGCCACTGCCAAGCCTGGAAGCATCCCTGGAAATCATTCTTTGTCAGCCTGTCAAGCACCATCTGCGATTCTGCATGAATCTCTTCTATCGTCTCAAATCTCCTTCCCTTTAGCTGAATTTTCATCTTTGGGAAGAGGAAGAAGTCACACGGCGAATAAGGAGGTTGCGGGATGACGGCCATGGTGTTTGAGGCCAAAAACTGCCGAACTTTGAGGGCGGTGTGCGCTGGCGCGTTGTCATGATGCGTCGCATGTGGAGTTCTTCCTTTAGAATCAGCTGACAGGTCCCATAGCCTATCCCAACAATGCCGCACAAGTCGTTGATGGTACGACGTCGATCTTCGTAACATTTTCGGGCGTTGCGCTCGAAGATGGTCGTCCAGAACGCTCATCATC
>NW_019060337.1:748111-763801 GCF_000696155.1 Zootermopsis nevadensis | reverse complement strand
CACTGATTTACTATGAATGTAGGCCGCACCCCCTAGCGGCAGAAGCTCGTACTACATCCGGTTCGCCCTCTATTGACACAGTCTTGAAACTTTCCGATCGCACCTCGTATTTTAAAAATTTATGCGATCATGGGCACAAATCGAAATAGTAGTAACAGATGAATAAATTGAAAAACTTGCATTGTAATATAAAGTAGTTTTAAAGGAAAAACCTGAAGATGATGCTACGCATCGAAACATGTAGTAAATGAAGGCGCAATATTGTAACATCGTAGTAACGATGAATAGCGCAAATTTTAAATTTTAAATTTTAACATCTGTAAATAAAGTTTGTGTATAGACCTGAATTATATTATATATTTTAATTATAAAACACAAACATGACGCATTTAATCTTTAAGTAGTAACACGTATTGTATAGATCATTCGATGTTTAGTACGTGGTTTTAATGCTTTAAAATGGCTGCTAACGTATACGATACGTATCGTAAAAGCTCAGGAATGCAAGATACACATAACGAACAACGTCTTGGAACGGAACTCGTTCGTAAGCCGAGAGTTGCCTGTATTCCCCTTTCAAAAAATCGTGAAATCCATTTACAGTAATGATCAGCAGATGGGCTGTCAGCAAATCCATTCAGCAAAGGTCCCTCGAAAGTACTGGTACCCATCAGCCAGCAAAGTGTTCATAAACAGAAATGATTTAAATTTTTATGTAGTTTAGTCAATTAAGTACGAATAAGCTACTACACCGTGAAAATTTAGACTAGGAAATAGTGTTAAAATCAATGACACCTTCCGGTATTTTGCTTTAAACTGAGTTACAGTCGTCAAACTTAAAGACGATGTTAGGAAAGTAATGCAAGTTGTGGGTTCTGCGCCTTTTTCTAAATCTTAAGATTCGTATTGTAATGATTTCAACACTTTATCAGGACTGTTGACGTCCTGATTGCTGTATACGAATATTTTTACAGTATTTAGCGGGTGGGCCGGATAACAATAGAGAAATCCTGTTGTATCTCGTCAATCGAGTTTGGCCAAGTTTTTATTTTAACGAAACTTCGGGTTCCATAATTCCCGAAACTTTCTTTACTGTCAGATTGTCTAACAGCTCCATGGAACTTGTTCATATTTACGACTAGAAACCAGAAATAAAAAAATCAAACACAAAGAAACTGCTCAACAGCAACCATAACCGATGCCACTCTGCAAAATTACGTCGCTCGTGTGTGAAAGAACCGAGGTCAAAAACGCCGAGCATATCGCATGGAGTTGACGACCTACTAGCCGTGTTCAGTGACCAACTCACGAGCGCCGTGACTTTCTCTAACCAACTTCAGTGCAGTTCAAGGCTTCCTGGCGGCCGGTTGCGTGATACTGCAGCTCACCAAAACTTCCTCAGCAGGTAAGTCGGTTGCTGCCTTCTAACCTGTAGATTCCTTGCATATCGCAAAAAACTGTGTAATGAGTAACATCGTAATCTGCAATTTTGTTAGGGTCTTCAAATAAAGAACAGTACGCGGTGTGGCAAGTAGAATGCGTGAGTTTTAGTCGTAAAATATAAGGGAATGAACGCCATTTTCGGTAACCATGCGTTCAATGGATGATATTATAACGGATCGCAGTCAAAAAGGGCCGAGGGTTTCGATAGGATTTGACTGGTTCAATAGGGCCCAACGTCGAGCTCTTGTTTACACGGTAATGAACCTCAAGGTTCTATAAATAGAGCTGAATTAAGTAACTTTTCGCTCGTATCAAAGTCAATTGAGTGTTTCTCGCCATTTATGAAACCCAAAGGTTCATTACAATGTTCACAAAAGCTCAGTAGTGGACCACAGACTGGGCTGTGCAATTCAGTTCATACTCTCACACCCTATATCCTTAAGTTCCATTTTAATATTATTCTCCAATATACGTCTTGGTCTTTTAGTTTTTCAGACTAATTCAGACTAATTTGAATTCCCAGTCCTTCTTATTCGAAGTACGAGGCAGTTCTTCACGCATTTCAAAGTTGGTCTTCGGGGTTGTATCGCTATGAGATAGATACGAACGTTTTTAAGGAATATACTGCCTCCATCTTCAGTGATCATTATGATCCTTCGAAACGTTGGTATCCTAAAACTCCACATGGCACTACAACCCAGAACAAAACCCGTCGACATCTTCACCGCCTTGAGAACCTCACGTCCCATCTCTCTGTTACGTCCGACCATACTACACGGCGCGACAACCCAGAAGACAGAAATCTTCATAACGTTATTATTATTCGAACTGAGTAAATTATTTTTCTCTCACTGACCGAGCATGCTTTATAGATATAAAAATGCATTTTAATTGCATTATTAATAATTAATTCGGGTTTGGCATTCACACAAACTCTAATTAATAATCTGGAAGACATATTAACCGTTCAAAGCTGAAGTTCGCCTGAATATTTAATAGTTCAGTCCATACCGCAAAGAGAACACTACACTTCACCATTACACAGATCAGCTGATTAACCCTGTTTAAGGAAATAATCCCTGTTCACAGCGAGATCCATACGAAATTGATGTCGAATTATTGATGGCTAAAGCACGTGGTACATATATTTACCACTCGATTTTGTCACATCCTTTTGTAGGTACAGTAAAGGAAGTCGATAGGCACCTGAAGATCTGAACTTTCTCAAAAAAGCAATTTAAATTATTTTCTTACTTAAACCACTTACAAATTATGTATCAGTAAGTAAATACTTCCTGTTGGCCATGCTATTAGTTCTTAGAAGTTTTGTCGCAAACCATATTAAATTTCTAAGCTGCATTTTACCCTTGATGACATGAACTTTCACAATTTCCATTGACATCTCTAGTTTCAGCTTTATCTTGCCATCTGCTTCGGCTGTTGTCACGCTAAAATCACGAGTCATCTTATGCATTTGTATATAAAGCAAAGTCATGGCGATTCTCGTGTTTGTACACATTTTCTTATTAATTTCTCTACACTGTAATCAACTTCAGCAAAAGTAAAACTTAGCAGTCGCTTAACTTTCTTTATTTCTTAAATTATTTAACGACACTTTCTGAACTGCATTTTTATAGCCTATATTTGAAGGGTAATTTTAAGCGAATTGGGAAGAATACGGAAGGCAGTGGTCTTGGCCTATTTTAAGGCACTGTCGTAAAATTTGGCTCGAGGTGTGTATAACGCTAACTCATACAGGGTTTGTCTGTCTGTCAGATTTTGATTAAATATTGTAAGGACTTTGAAATCATTTGCGGTCACTCCAAACTGTAATTTTTAATTTCCCACAATCGATAATAACAAAATGGCGGTCGTACGAACTTAAGAAGCCTAAGCGACAGAGTGACACAATGTAAGGTTATGAAACATTTCGCTAAATACAGGGAGGATACCAGATCGAAAACTTTAAAAATAATGATTTGTTTCCAGGTCTATCTAAACATAAAAGGTATATTGAAGAGGCTTTTAAATAGTTTGGAATCTTAAGGACTATAAAATGTACTCAAAATCCATTCAGTAGTTTCAAAGACTAAATTTGGAAGTGCAGAGATGAACACGATATTTTAATGTATTTTTCCAAAGAACGGACATAAATATAGGTTCCTGTCTTTACCCTAGCCAGGAGGGTAGAGATCAGAGTGGTCATAAACTGTACCCGGAACTACAGATCGAAAACTTCAAGTTTTATACCAACAGGAAGGGAAAGTTTCATAAAATTTGCATGTCTGTCATATTTATAAAAAAAGTTATTAATTGGATGTTGGCGGGTTTCCCGTAATCCCGGCTATGTTAATTACTTGACAACGAAAAACCAAGAAGGCCACTTTACTTCCGTATTTGTCTCAAGTACCGCGGTCGACACGGTCACTAAAAAAAACCCCACCCCCACTCATTTCATTAATGAATGCTTACATTTACCAGTCATGTCTTGTTACCGGAACGAACGATAAAATTCAAGCTAATAAATCCATAGGAAATATTTTTGAACGACAGTAACAAGTAAAAATTACATTTACGAAGAAATTAATTCGGAAAATGCTTACTACAATTAAATTCAAATCATTTATGTCTCCTGTACAACACTTGCAGATAAAATCCAAACTGTGGTGGAATCTGCTTTTCTGCAATGATGTGAAATTTAATCTCTCACTCTACGGGAAGAACACTCATAAGAGGGTACGCCTGACAGAAAGGAGGCAAGAGAAAATTACGTGATATTGAGCTTCATAATTCGCGTTCCTGAACAAATATTATTATTGTTATTAAGCCACGGAAGATGAGATGCTCAGAAAATAGGACAGAAAAAAGTGGATACACTTTAGTGTGAAAATCTTGAAGGAAGACACAACTTAGAAGACAAAGGCATAGATGGAATCATGATACAAACTGTGTTAAAGAAACAGGCTGTTGAAGTCGTGGGCTTGATTCAACTGGCTCAGCACCTGGTTCTTTTGTGAACATCGTGATAAACAATTTGGGTCTTACCAAAGGCGACGAATTCGCCAGTCGTACGACTATCAGCTTTTCTAAAATTCCACTCAATGGCGTTAATGTACCTTGAATACAATACGGACTCCGAACTTCCCGATAACACAGAAACAAAATTTTTTAGAATGGGCGCGAGGTGCTGGAAGCCACGAGGGCCACTGCTACTGGTGTTGCCTAACGTGACGGCGTTACTCCTGCTTGCTGGGACGTTTCTCATGCTGAACTGGCCTCCTGTCTCCATCAGGTCGACTGCAGTAAGGATGAGTCGCGGTGGCGAACATGTGGAGCAGCTGGGTGAGTGACACATTCAACAGAATGACACCCTGATTGATCACGACTATTCAAAAATCTACGGAAATTTGTTTAATAAATTTCGTAACGAATTCCTCAAATTTATTAGAAGTCAATGTTAGAAAACCTGAATATAAGAGACCACATGGAGGTTCTTGGGTGGCAAAATTGGATTGTATTCATCTGCCTGTGGATGTGATCCATTAACAGGTTGCTGTAAATAAGTTAGAACAGGGGTCAGATGGTGTGGACTGGATTGATCTTCCAGAGAAGCATGTCTAATAGCAGGCTCTTTTAAAGGCGGTAATGAATTTTCTGATTATAGAATTTAAATATTATCAGCTTCACATTAAGGATATTTCTCTACGGATTTAAATCGTATGCATTCAATGTTATGTGCAGAGAAGTCAAGAGACTGTTCTCGGCCTTGTTTGGATGGAGAGAAGGCTAAAGAATGCCACTTCAAATTTGTGCTGGAGACGGTCCCTACAGTTGACAGGTAAGACATTCTGATAAACTAACCTACTCTGTGTGATATCTTAAGTTATAAAGGCCGCGAATATGAAGACTGTCTTATGCGTTGTTGTGCCATGCAGTCTGGAAGAAGTCTGGAAGAAGTCTACCGAAATTTTGGAGGTTCTTGTTGCCTCCGTCAACCGGGCGCGAGCAATTAGTTTGATATATACTAACCAATCGGACAAGGTAGAATGGAATAGATAATCGAAAGCAGTTAATTTGTAAAACGAAGTTATGGTTTCTACATTTTAGCTAGATAAAGTATTTAAATATGTTGTCCGCAATGTCGACGTTATGTTAGGTTAGATTTAGTAAAGTTCAATTAATTTGACATGTAAGATTTGTTGCTTGTATTATGTAATCTGACCTAACTTCAGTTAATATATGACGTACCTAGTGAATACCTCATTATTTTACATATTAATTGCCCTCAAACAATAACGGAATGTCCTTATTGCACACTTTAACTTTGAGCAGTTTAATATATGAAATTCCTGGGTGTTTTACAAAATAACGTAAATATACACGTTAACGGTAACATATATACTGCCTGTTCTATATCCTTACTTTAATGCCTGTGTCTCTCTAGAGGATGTTCAAAATGCCCGGCCAATGAAACCGAATGTGTGGAGCGACACTGTGTTCTTGGAGATGGGGTGCAGAGGATAATGCTGTCTGTGAACAGGAAACTGCCAGGAACCGCTGTCCAGGTAGGCTCATTCACTTCTCGTTTCTCCATTTCTTAAATAACCGTCATTAACTCTTCGTTCAATAGGTTCCACGATTCTCATTGTAAACAGCGATTTTTTCTTTAAACAGGATTAACCAACTCATCCTTGTAATGGTGAAGAGTTATGTTTTCTTTGCGGTACGGACTAAATTCTTATATATTGTTTAGACCAGCGTAGACTAGCGAATAGGCTATACACAAAATCGGCCACCAGCTACAACAGCCAAATTCAAGAACTAGTTCAGTACGATCCCAGCTGTGATAAATACCTCCGCCCCCGATCCCTTCTTGCAACGTAACCTAACCTGCGGAATAAACAAATCCTTTTGCTCAACAAATGGTCAGAGGAGTGCCTATATAGTACATTGCTCTGAAACATTAACCTAACAGCACATCTTCAAATAACCCTCACCCCCACAAATAGGAACTAAACATCCCACTACAGAGCACCACCAGTCAGTTTTGGGTTCCCCCGAGGGTCAAATCCATACATGATCACATATACCAATCCCCTACGCTGGATCGGCAGTGATCCAAAGGGCACCAGACGACCATAGTAAGAAAATGGATAAGTGATAACGGATTTGTAAACCTTTTTGTAATTGGATGGGCAACGAACCAAGTGGATCATTTCCTATCCAAAACATATCTATGTATAAAAAAAGTATAAAATTTGTTAATAAAGGAAGCACACAGAGAGAGGCTACCGTTAGGGCTCGCGATTCTAAATGCCTGACTGCTGGCTAGAAGTCAGTACGCATCCGGAAGGTCCTGCGACCGGCCAACTCGACCAAGGTTTTCCGTGGTTTTCCTCGGTCCTAGAGCAAATGTTGAGTTGGTACCCAAATTCCACGTTGCTCTGTCTCTAATGCAGCCCTCCCAGTGTTAACATCAAAATTCCGCTCTATAGTAGCCCCCCCCCCCCACATTAACGTAAATCTTTTCCAAAACGCCGCCATTCCAAGGCCAATATCAAAATTCAAAATTAACGCAAAGACCCTGATCCATTTCTTACCCCATCCTGTCTCCTAAATCCCTTGCCCTTACTAAACCTATTCATACCAGAAGGACGAGCGGGCAATGCCTGGGAACCTTCGTAGCCTCAAACCAACTCTCTCTCTCTCTAGGCTTCAAAGGGTTAAATCTGCTCTTCTGAGTTTTATGAGCAGAGTAGTATCAACATTTACATTAACGTTGTTTATAAACACGCCATAAAGACATACGGAAGTGGAAGTAAACTTCAAGTTAATTCCCCGACCGCTTGTCCTGGGGTTTAGCAACACCTGGCTTGAACCGGAGCCAGTCCAAATGTGGCTACGAAAAGAAAAAATACCTGTCTCTTCCGGCAATTACGCCGAGCCTGTCATATTGACTGACGTACACGCCCAATTTCATGTTCAGCCAATAAAAATGGCGGATATAGGCACTATGAAAAACAAAAAGAATTTACGTTAATATCTCCAGTACATACTGATTGTGTGAAATCTGGTGGTATATATAGTTACCACTAGATATTAAAGAGTTAAACCGATCAGGAGCGAGTTCTTTAGCCTCGAGTCACGCGAAAGTTGTTCAAATTTTCATACCGTAATGTCACTGTCACTCATCCACAATAAATGTCTGCGTTTCACGAAAAAGAATAGCTTCATTTAGTACTTCACACTTTTATGTGAAGTCACGTGGTTTCTGGCCGTAGAGAATTCTACTACCAGCCTCGTTAACGCAATTTTAATGTCTCGTACTGGATTACGTTGCACATTCAAACGGCAAGGATACACAGAAACACGACTTCAGACGCCATTTCACTTGAAATGGAGGGGAGTGGGAAGAGAAAGACAAATTAGCAATGTTATTTAGTAGGATTCCTTAACCGAAACAGACTTCGATGACAAAAGCAAACAGTACAACGGTTTATTACTTTAGTGAACTGAATATTCAGGAACCCCGTGTGTAAGTTTAACGTGCGTTAGTAGTCCTGTTTGACTGTGAAACGTAATATGTTGTTTCAATGGAAGAAGGTAATTTACAGGTATGCTCAGGGAAATGTTTGTATCTAAGATGAAACCGACAAGGAATTTATTCGAACTTTCTGTGAGGAATCGTCTTTGAATCATACTTGACCATATATTCTGTGCTTAAAAAAACGCATAAATGTCAATAATGCTCTTCTGGGTTAACGCCTTATGGACTCGTAGGTAGATACCAGCGTTACGGATGAATATCGACACCTTCACATCACAAAGAAACTCTAATCCAATACAAGTCTTAAAAATTTAATTTTTTTTTCAAAACTTCCTCTATCATCTCCATTTAAAATGCAGTTTTCACGTTAATATGTTTCGACCAATCATTCAATTTTTCATGCTGCTCTTGCCTTGTATTCGGGAGGACCCGGATTCAAATCTCAGCCGAGAGAATTACTATCCTGACAATTTTTTTTACAGGCAAATGTCAGGATAATACTTAAAATTAGGCTGGGACCACTTCCTTCCATTATGATCCTAATATTCGACGCTTTAATCTGAGTTATTGAAAGCACCGCAGAATAAATCGACCAATTTTAATGTTTTCATGCGTCATGTTTGTGTTTTTGATTAAAATATATATAATAAAATTCAGGTCAATACACAAAACTATATTTGGATGTTAAAATTTAAAATTTAAATGTGTTTAAAATTTTAAATTTGCGCTATTCATCACTATAAGGATGTTACATTAGAGCGCTCTAATGTAACATCCTTATAGTGATGAATAGCGCAAATTTAAAATTTTAAACACATTTAAATTTTAAATTTTAACATCCAAATATAGTTTTGTGTATTGACCTGAATTTTATTATATATATTTTAAATCGACCAATGTTTGTCAGTCATCATATCGATCTTAACTGTCAAAGGCGTGTCTGTTGTTTACTCAGTATCACCCGGAGAAGACTTCATTGCGTGCAAACTGCTTCTTAGTTACTTCACCAATGGATGCAATAAGACGAAACGAGTCTAAATAATATTTAATTATTCACTTCGTACCGCAAAGAAAACAACACTTCACCATTGCAAAGATTAACTGGTTAATGTTGTTTAAGGAAATAATCGCTGTTTATCTGAATTGTACGAAACCCCTTAACACAAAATACAGATTTGGTGACTCTTAAAGCAGATGGTACATGTAGTCACCAGTGGGCTTCAAAGGGATAATACCACATGAGTAAACGGAAGGGGTTTCCGAACTGTGTTGCAGGTTTGTGAGGGCGACACTGTCGTCGTGGATGTCGAGAGCCATCTGCCCGGCCTAGAGACAGCCCTGCATTGGTACGGGCAACTCCAGCGAGGAACTCCGTACATGGACGGAGTCCCAATGATTACGCAGTGTCCCATACAGAGCGAGACGAATTTTCGGTACAAGTTTCGGGCTTCAAACCCTGGAACCCACTTCTACCACTCTCATTATGGTAAGTAACAAATAAAGCACTGATATTAAGATGATAAAATCAAGATGGAAGACGTAGAGTCCTTTTTCAAAGGAGACCACAACTAGACTCTAACCCGAGCAATTTTAATATAGCCCACAACTTCAAACCCTATTTCTTTATTATATATTTTAATATTATCCTTTCATCTAGTCTCATCCCTTTTCAGATTTCCTGAACAAAATATTGTGTACGTTTCTCATGTCTTCCAGGTGCACGAAATGTATCGTCCATCTAATTTTTCTTGATTTGATAACTTCGATATTTATTTGAGATTACTGGTACTGGCACAAATAATGAAGTTTTTCGTTATGTTTCTCATTCCTACGTTTACTTCCTATTCCTTATGTTAAAATATTCTCCTTAGTACCCTGTTTTAAAACACCTTCTATCTATGTTTTCCTTACAGGAAGTGTACCCTATTAATGCATCACTGTTTAAAATGCAACCTCGTTGTCAAAATGGTGTGAAATGCTATTCATAGTATTTATGTTTAAACATTAGCTTCGTTCTTTCATTTAGCCTATTTTCTCCATTGTTTCCTTTGTGCTTGAACTGCACGATAAAATACATATATAAATAACAGTCATCTGTTTTTTCCCTTCGTGCATAAAAACTGACCCATTGAACTAAATTCTCCAAGTGTCGCCTATTGAGTAAATGTCGTACTGTCGCTTGTTGCGCCACATAGTCTGGTGGAAATTTATCGACGTTTCAGAGTGTTTGCGCTGATGATGGAAACAGCAAGGACCTCTGAAACGTCATCTTAATACTCATAATTGCGAGAACGTCATATCTCAAATGTTATATTGATTTATTATTCAGTCAAGAAACTGTAGAAATATAGATAAATTATATATTTTTCTCAATTTCTTTAATTATGATATATCAGCTGTAGAGATATGAAAAATGACAGGATCATTTTGACGGCGATCTTGAAAATATTTGAAATCTAATGTGTAGACCCAAGAAAATGTAAATATCAGAATAATATCTGTTCAGATCAGTTTCTCTTCATGGACGACCTGGGTTAAATGCCATTTGGGTGGCCCGATTTAATCCAAATGTAATTTCAAGAGAGATTATGGTGGACGAAATGACAAAAGACCAGGTTTTTCTCAGAGTTCTGTGGGTTTCTCCTGACAATCATTACTCTACCCCACGAGGTGCGTTAAACATTGAACAAGTATCAAATTATTATACCCTTCATCTAACCTCTGACTCAGCACACGACTAATCTAAGAATAAAAGTAGCTTTGTTTTGTTTTCTAATTTGGTTAAGCAACTGTATCACTGTTATGTATGGATAAATATATTTTCTTGCAGTTTCTCACCATGCAGATGGAATATTCGGCCCCTTCATCGTGAGGCAGACTCCCCGACTTGATCCCAACTCTGACCTCTACGATTATGATCTTGAAGAACACATCGTGACTATCTCTGCTTGGTCACGCTACGCATTTGTTTACAACCTTAACTTGCCAGAGAATATGCACTTATCTTCAATACTTATCAATGGAAAGGGAACTTACTTTGTGAGTATTTTTACGTGTATTTTACTGAGCCACTTACACAGTCCTTCACTTTCTGTTCAAAACTGTAGAAAACGAATTCGAAGATTACGAAATAAATATCTACATTTTTTTATAAGTTTGTGATACCTGTTATCCAATAAATTAACTATTTAGACTTTCAAGCAGTCACATTTTACAGCCACAAAATTTGTTAGAATGATTAAAAACAAAATTAATCCTCAGTTGTTCCTTGCAAGTTCAACCCATGTTCTGAGAACGTATGCTTTTGCACATTATGAAGGATATATTTCGTAGCTGTATCCTGGACTGTGAATGATATCGATAAAGGAAAACAGAAGGAATCAGACAAAAACCTTACTCAGTGTCACATTGTCCACCACAAATCCTACATGGACTGGCCTGGGCATGAACCTGGGTATCTGTGGTGAGAGGGCTACTAACTGCTTGAGCTATGGCATGGTCAAATAATTTTAATGGAAGGCTTTACAGTTTCGTCTTCCATCTCAAATACTTCTGCCAAGCGAGTGAATACATTTCCCTAGAGACATATACAGTTACATGCCAGTGCTGGGATCTCTTATTTATTGATTTATAGTTTATTTAACAATGAAGATTTCGCCCTGATGACGGAGGCAGTATGACCTCCGAAACGTTGGTAAACATCTACCAGACGACACAGCGCAACAACCCAAAAGACAGAAATCTTCCTCGCCCTGATGACGGAGGCAGTATGACCTCCGAAACGTTGGTAAACATCTACCAGACGACACAGCGCAACAACCCAAAAGACAGAAATCTTCCTCGCCCTGATGACGGAGGCAGTATGACCTCCGAAACGTTGGTAAACATCTACCAGACGACACAGCGCAACAACCCAAAAGACAGAAATCTTCCTCGCCCTGATGACGGAGGCAGTATGACCTCCGAAACGTTGGTAAACATCTACCAGACGACACAGCGCAACAACCCAGAAGACAGAAATCTTCATACTCATCGCCCTGATGATGGAGGCAGTATGCCCTCTGAAACGTTGGTTAACCTCGACCAGACTACACAGCGAAACAACCCAGAAGATAGAAATCTGCATACTCACCGCTGGGAAAACCTCAAATCTTACATATTTAACAGTGCTTTTTCAGTAGCTCAGACTATAATGTAGAATGAGAGGATGATAGCAAATAATGAATTGGGAAGGATATGGAATTTGTCTGGAGAGACTGAGAAGAACCACGAAAAAACCCAGTCAGGATAGCCGATCTCTGGGCTGAGGCGACGTTAACCAGTGTCCAATATCAACATGTGCCGTATGATATTTTCACATTAATTTTGCAGGAAAATGCAAATGATTAGGTTAAACTCTCACTAAGATGTGGCAGAAGGAGCGGCTTTAAAGCGATATATCTTGCTCGTAGATCGATTGTGTTGAAGCAAAGATCATCTGTCGCCATAATCAATTAATACTGTAATTCAAATTTTGTATCTATCAAAACAGAATCCAGATTCAAAACCAGGAAGCCAGATGCCAAAAACTAGATTTGCAGTGAAGCGGGGTGGCCGATACCGTTTTCGTGTCATAAATGCTGCACCTCTGGACTGCCCAGTACAACTTCAGGTGGAGGGCCATAGACTGATGATCATTGCATCTGATGGAGCACCAGTGAAATCCACAGATGCTTCACATCTGCTATTATTTCCAGGTATGGATCTCATTATCATCATCAATAAATATATTAACTCGACACGAAACCAATTCGACAATAAAGTCAGAACACAGCAGTATCACAAAGATGTAAGAAACTTTCCAATAAAACATATAATATATGGAATATGAAACATAAAGTAAAATAAAGCTACCCTGCTTCACACCTTGTAGGAAAGGAGGTACAGCGTCTAGTGTCGAGTATTATTTTATCAATTCATGTTTATTTGTCATTTATGACTGGCAGTCTTGACCTTGTTCTGTCGTCGAGTATACATTTCGTTGCTGAAAGATCTGTTCATACAGTTAAATGTTATCACAACAATAATATAAAAAATTATAGCAACAGCATTTTAAATTTGCTTCTAATTCTGTATATATTTTTTTAGGTGAGCGGTATGACATAGTTTTAAATGCTGATCAGCCATCGTCGTCATACTGGATAATGGTCAGAGGACATGATCAATGTAAAAATCTTCATCAGGAAGCTCTGCTTGTCTATGATGGAGCAACTTTGCCTCATAAACTGAATGATATTACCAAATCTTCTCTAAGTGTAAGTCAGCTTCACTTTTTATGATTCCTTACATCGATAGAATTTTGTGAGGTAAATAGGTTATGTATCTCCACCATGTTGCCACACACACATTTGCTAGTCTACTTTCCTAATTATTTTGATTAAACCAGTCACCGTGTCCATTTGTCTACCTGATAACTTAAAAACAAACTGTTGGGTTTTGTGTAATTTGTTAAAATCTCATGTCCACACATGCAATATTATTGCTTTAATTATCTGCAACCAGTAGCACTAATATGACTGTACATACATTACAAGTTTTGCTGATGAGAGAAACATGGGTACAATCAAATATTAACTTTCAAATTAAACATCATATTTCAAAATATACAACTTTTAAGAACAGATAACCTGAATGAAAGAGGCCACTTTGGAGATGCATGTGTAAATGGGACATAATATTAAATTGGATCTTAAGGAGTAGAATGTGGTCTGAATTCAGCGTGCTGAAGAATTGGGTCCAGTAGGAGGCTCTTGTAAAAGTGGTAAAGGACCTCCAATTTCCCTAACAAGCAGTGTTAACAGTGATAGTGTAGAGATTCCCACACTACATAATCTGTACAATGTCATTCACTCATAAACTAGAATGCAATTGTCACTTCCTGGCTCATGGCTGCAGTAAAGACGGGAGGGGGTGGGGTGGTTATTTACATTTCACCTCAGAAATTCAAGGAAGTGTCTTTTTTGTATTACTGGGTGGAGAAAGTTAAAAAAATACGAGTTTCCCCTAGTCACTTGACACTTATAGCCCACATCTTTTTAAATTTTCTTCTTTGCACTTATCATCTAGCTATTAATGTGTATGAACTGATATAAGTGAACGTTCGGTTCAGTTGCGTTATGTTAGCTTTCAGGTAAGCATTCTGTAGTGGTTTGGTCAACTAAGTTTAAGTTTTACCATTACGCGGAACAAAATTATTCATTAACTGTTTTTATTCCGTATACTTAATCTAAGCAGAGCGACATATTTCAGCCTTGCATGAGTGTGTAACTTACCTTTGCACCTTTCCCGATGTTCAAGCGTAGCACATCTTGCAGCTCCAGAAGATAGTTGCTACTTATTAGGGATTACCAATGCACAACACGAAAAAGTAGTCCAGATGTTTTACTGTGGTGGAAGTCAAAAGGTGACAAGAATATAGCGATCATAAATGATAAATTGAATTCACTTATCACCACACACACTGCACACGAACGTGAATACACACGGGCACTGCGCTAGAAGTAATGCCCAAGGTCATGCGCACTTATCAGGGACTTCTTTCCTTTGTGCCAATTGCAGTTCACATTGATTATGTATAGTTAAATCACAAATTTAAGTTGGCGTAATGAATGCCACTTACAGAGAAAACTCCAGAAAGTACATTACACAACATAACCAACACTGAAAATAATAATGGACACAACTAGAAATTGTTCCCAACACAACCGAATGAAAACTCTAATAAATCGGTTGGGGCGGAACTATCGAATAATGCAGTTACTTTAAAAACAATCGAATGAATTCAATCGTTTTATGATCGAATGGCTGAATAGCCGAGAAACCGAATTATTTTTTTTAATTATATTTATTAGAAGAGCAAATCAAATCCTTTCCCTATTGTTCGAACCTCTCCATTTCTTTAAAACTAATAGTGAGGAAAGATTAACACGAAGTTTTGGAAGCAATCTAACGGATTTATAGGTTAGGTTACAACGCGATTTACGTATATTGCATATCCGAATGTGGTGTCTAATATTTGTTGTATTGAGTAAGTTCCAAAATGGATTTGCTCCATTCCCCTTTTTGAATTTCCAAATTACTGTTTCTTTTACATTTCACCCCAGGAACTGTCTGCTGCTATGGTGAAGCTGTGCCCCAGTTTGTCTTACCCAACTTGCAGACCACAAGAAATAAAGTCGCTGCAAACAGCAGACACACAGAATAACCTTGCAAAACTGCAGGTACCTCAGGCTGACATGAAACTGTTCATTCCCTTTGATGTTTATGCTTATGATGGCTTTACTGATGCAGATGTCAACTTCGGTTTCAGTTTGAAAGAGTCTTTATACTCTCCAAGCTACCTGTGTAAGTATTACACTGCTAATTCATGACCAGATTCTTTGAACATCTCTGTTACGTAATTGTTTATTAGTACCTATAGGTTTTACACATGAGTTAATAATAAATTTTAAAAATCTGCAATAATTTAAACATGGTTCTCAGTGTCAATAAAATTACAGTTTGCAATACTCCCATTGATTGTGCTTCTTGGGCTTGTGAATCATCTATTTCCATTTCAAGGAACTGCATGAGACAGAGCATGAACCCAAGACCAAGCCCAAGACTGAGCTAGAATAGTCACAAATTAAGATTGACACAGTTATGCACATCTGACATTCTCC
>NW_019060337.1:730844-742817 GCF_000696155.1 Zootermopsis nevadensis | reverse complement strand
TGACCTCTGAAACGTTGGTTAACATCGACCAGACTACACAGCGCAACAACCCAGAAGACAGAAATCTTCAATTTAATGGTAGTTTAGCACATCCGTAAGTTAGGTAATTTAAAGATGTAATTAGATGCAAAGATTGAATGTACAAGTTTCAACAACTTTATTGTTAACTCAAAAATACAATATAATAATAATGAGTGACACACATCACCAGCCACACAAAGTGTGTTATGTTCGGTAACAATATCATCTTGATTTGCTGATGTGAATACAACATCTGAATTACGACAGAACAGGTTGCACCAAAACTGAAATATGTCTGGTGTTAAATTTAACAGATTTTATTTGACACTAAGAAATACTGAAGAAGACTATTTGTCATTAATTCACTTGTTGAGACTAGTTTCACATCTGAGTTCCTCTAATAAATGGATTTCTGGTTATTTTTATAATGGGTAACTTGTAACGTTATTATTTTGTGGCCACTACACAGAATACAATTTAGCCATTTATTACGTTATGCTAATTTTTCTGTAAGCGTATTCTGTGCTGGCCGCTTTAATTCCATTAAAAAATTTTCCTTGAGATTAACAGTGTTCTTTATACAAAGAAAGACATAATTTATAGAATTATTTTTTGATATAAATGTTTTACATTAAACAAAATATTTACAGCCTTAGCAGTACACAACGAAAATTGATCACCTAGTTACAGCGTAAAATCGACGTAACTCTTCATTAAACGCAAGATAGAATATATTTTATTTCTAATAGTGTCTTAAATGATTTGTTCATTGCAACCAAAATACAGTGATAAGTGAGGATCTAGAAGGAACTGCTCACTTACACATATTCAGTTATTAAAATATCTATTAAAATCACAGCTAATCGTAATAGATTCTGTACAATTACGAATAGAATTTCTGATGGTAATTGAGAGTTTTGTCAGGAATTCTGACATGATTTTGAGCTCCATATTTATAATTTTCTCCACAAAACAATACCTGTAATTTTTGTGGATAAAAATAATTGCACTCTTCTCTTTATATTTTAGTTGTAATTCACTCATTCACGTAATTAAATAAATATTAGAATGCGAGATATTAAAAGAGATATAAGTTGTCTTTGAACATTCAGTACTAACGCAGTGTCCCTGCCATTCCACTAAAAAGTATAAAAACTACTTTTGAGTAGAATAAGGATTCCATGAGCTTTAAGATGAAAAATGGGTTTGACCCTATAAAGCTAATGGTAGCCTTTTTTAACAAATAACTTGTAGAAATGAGATGAAGGCGTGACATCATTAGAGGTGAACATGGTGATGTAATGAGATGATGGCGAATTCTTTGGGCTCTCCTCGTATTTGGTCAGGCCATTAGAAATGATTCACGATGATGATTCACGATAGTTTACAACAATGATGTTGAAAGTAATCCATATAAATGCTGGGCTTCATATAGTGTTAGAAATTGCCTGAAAGGCACCTACTTGATAAATATATTTAGTTTCTGTTGTGTTTTTGTAAGGAGCATCATTTAGCAGTTTCCTCTAATGAGTTTCACAAAAAAAAAATCTCAACAAAGGAAAGATAATCAAATATGAGCATTATTTGATTTTATCGAGAATGACATACTGTCGCATGTCTAATACATTCCCAAAACGTCTTGGCATATTAAAATTGTAAAATTATTAAGTACATAAATTATTCTTTCATCAATGTTGAACAGGTTTAAAAAAATGATGCTGTACCTAATAGACGCCAAGAAATTTTGGGTACAATTTGCCGCAAATAGACATATGGAACTCTTCAGTGCGTCTGTGTCCTTGTAGTTAATGTACATTATCCTCAGTGTAAACTAATAGGAGGTAAAAAATCACCACACCTGGGGAAATTTTGTGGCACGGGTGGCAGGTCTGCGTGAGTTCCGACGTGAATGATCGTATTCATGCCTATGACGATGTGGAACAGGAAGTGACAGTGAAATAGCCAATATCCTGGAAAGCAAGGCACATGACAAATTAGTTCAGTTGATAATGAAGAAATATGCACTATTTGGTACTCAAAATGTTGCTTTTTAAATGTCCCTTGAGTTTATCATTATTTATATCGATGAGTCTGCTGGGAAAATTTAAAAAAATTAAATTTACCGTAAGCATATCATTACTTCTTGAGAAGCTTAGTCGCTCAGTTGCTCCAGAAATTTCTGTCCTGTTACGGAAGTCAAAGATTATTTGCTATGTTCACGGCTGACTGTCGCTAGATCATGCCATGAGGCAGATGAAACTAATTCAAATCCTCACACATTATTTATTACCTTTGGTTAATTTTAATATTATCCCATTATCTACTTATGAGGCCCCCATTTCGTCTCTTTCCTTCAGGTAATCGGACAAAAATGTTTGCATCCATCTGAGCCTACTTCATTTGTTCACAGTAATAATATTTAGGAAGAGTTAAGAATTGTTTGTCTCTCGTGACATCAAGGAGAGATTTGGTCTCTTCTGCCTGGTGTCAAAAGACTGAATCATGCATCCACCTACCAGGGTTATCTGCACGGAACCGGAACACGACGTAGCCATTATTAGGAACAGCAATTGTATCTTTTCCGGGAGGCAGGTTGAATTGTCTGTTGAGAAGACCTCGCCTGTCCAGGTCCAAGGCATGCTTGAGGTTAATCTTTTTCACGTTCCTATCTGGTGACCTCCCCATACCGATAACATTGAAAGCGTAGCCATGTAGATGGAACGGGTGGCTCAGGTTTGGCTGTTGGACTGCAAACGAACACCATGGTCTGATTACATAAATGTTTCAGTACAACTTATAAAACCTACTTTTCTATAATACGTATTTCCAGCGATACAAGTTTATAATCCAATAATAGATTGAAATGGGTTATTATACCAATGTTGTGAGGAAATGGGCATTGGATAAAATTGTACTCGAATTAGTAATTGTTTGTAATTGTAAACATGTTACATGCTCATTATTATTAAGTTTTTTATAAAAATATAAGTAAATTAAAATGAGCTATTATTATTAATAACAACATAAGTGTTACGTTGTTAATATCAGTGGCCACGAAAGGGGCATGCATGTACTTGTATGTATCGGAACTGCCTTTCGTCCTTGATTTTTGTCCCAGTAATTGTTATGTTAGATCGACGATAATGAAGAAGTAGTTCGGAATATTTTAGGTAACGTAGTTTTAAAATCGTTAAAATTATACGACCTTTTTTGGACACTACGTAAATTTTAAAAAATGTCAGATAGTTTGGGAATCCCCCTGAGATCGCTGAGTAATTTACCTTCGTCGACTAAAACGACCTCTACAACGGCGTTGAGAGGGATGTCTACTTTGTGGGTGCACATGCAGTTGGAGCCACAGTCTGCGGGTCTGTTGTCACCATTACAGAATTGTTCCGGTGGGATGTCGTCGACCTGGGACAAGGGGGGCGAAGGTGGAAAGACGAAGGAAATCTCGTCGACGAGACTGATGACGTGGTCACCAGTTGGGGCAACTGTTAACAAAAGAAATCCGATATCGTTAGTTGGCACCGACATAAAAAGAAGACCAGGATTTTGTCAATGGCTCATATAAACATTTAAAAAGCAGGTTTCTATAAAATAAATATAGTTTCTAAACATTTATTAAATGAAATAATATAGAAAAGTGAAACAAACAGTGTCACAAAAATTACGGAACAGATGTACTTATTTGGCGTTGTTATTCACATATGGGAGGCGTTTGTGTATCAGCGTAAGCCTGTACCATTTGCGATCATCACAGAATATCTGAGATCCTTCTTCATTTTATCCCCCAAATTTTCTGCTCTGTATTCTAAGAGGTTGTTTCCCAAAGGGTTTCTCCACCAAAATTTTGTACGCATTCCTTATCTCCCACATTCTCAACACATTGACCTGTCCTAGATTTCAGTGACCCAACAGTACTTGCGAACTGTGTAAATCATGAAGTTATCCATCATGTGATACTCTAAGTGACATTGACATTTATTAATTGGTTACAATTTACAATGTTGGTCATGACTCTCTTGTCTTGTGTCCATTTCTAAACGTATTTAAATTTGTTTTAATATTTTATACTTTCATTTTAAACTGTACTGTTATTTCTCATATTTACCACCCCTACCCTCACAGTTTAAGATATATTATTTATTCCTCCTTATATTTTATTACTTATTTTTTCCCCATTTGTCTTTATCATTAAGTGATACCTTAATATGCTAAACAAAAGTCACTAACTTTCTTTCTGTTCTTTATTCTGTCCACGTGACCTTTCTCTACCTTTCATCCATAAAATTGCTGTTGAAGTTGGATTCTTATCCTCTCCCCTTCAACTGTTTTGTTTTAATTGGCGACTTTTTTCCTGGTTTCTGTTTTGTTAGTAACTTGCAACAAACATTTAGTACACAAGAGACATCAAAATCCTGTCCATGTTACAAGTCACAACAAGAACGGTTTTATTTCAGTGTTACTCTTTCAAGATGGTTGTTAAAACGGAGTAAAAATGTGATATGACTGTCTTTGTGCATACATTTTAAATATTATGTACTGAAGCATGTCAGTGTAAGGCTTGACACTGCTTCCTTGCCATAAACGTCCCAAAATACGGTTATTTTTTAAGTCATATCCGCTTCTTTGAGTCGTTTGTCAGTTTATCGTAAACAATTATTCTGCTACTCTACGCTACGTAATCAACTCAGTCAAAATGTTAATGAATAATGGCAATAAATAATTATTAATATTAATACTTTTATAATTCATGAAATTATCTGATGGGTGACGGTGATGAATTCAGCGATGACGAATATTTTCCTTTTGTCAGCACAGAGGTCAACAGGGTCGAGATTGGAACCCAGAAATTCAAGTGACAAGTGACCGGTTAAGATTCCAAATAAGAGACAGGCAGATTGTACCCAAGTATCGGTTGTAAGAGTGAGGCTGGAAAATTTCTTCAGGTCTGTAGAACAGGAACCTGAAGGGAAGGAAAATCTTGACGTCGGGGCGCTCCTGAAGCAGTCCCTCGTCGATGTGCTTGGCGTTCTTCAGCTGGTTTATGCAAACTGCATCAGTTCGTTGTCTGTTGCACACAGCATCCAGAGGGTTCAGAACCTGTAAAATTCATAAATCACTAAACTTTATTCTCATGTCTAAGCATCAAACCATGAAATTGTGACAGACTTTCATCTCAGCGTATAACAGCATTTAAAATTAAAAATATTTAGTAATATATATTTCTTATTTCCGTCTATACACAAAACTTAGTTGTTAAAATTGGTGTTATTAAAGTTTAAAAACTTAAAATTTGGCGCCCTTCATCGCTATTACGATGTTACAATTTTAGCGCTCATTATTTTAATTTCACAACATGTTTCGATACTACGGTATCATCATCAGGTTCTTATCATTATTTTTATCTTTAAAACTAATTCATATATTTTATAATGCAACTATCATTGATTTGTTTGTTTTGTAGTTTTCAATTTTGTAGGTTATTTCTTTTTACTCTTCGTCGTTATGTTTTAGATCAGTCGTTCTGTGGTCTGTGAAACAATTAATTGACATTCGAATTATTAATTCTTTATATGTAAAAGAGTTTGGACATTATAAAATATTTGTAAAAATATAGAAATATAAGCTTCATACCAACTTTGGTATTCACTATAGATTTTGTTTAAATGCGTTTGTATCAGGCTAAGTAATATGTGTAGGCAAGTACCAAATTCTGTAAAAACGTTGTACAGTACTTTCGAGTTGTGTGACTCTTACCACGCCTTGAGGTAGTCCCACATCGTAATTGGGTTGCTGGGTGCCGGGCTGGTAGGGACCCCTCGCGTACCTTAGAACCGCTAGTTGCATGGCCCTCTTGGTACCACATTCTCCCAGACCGCGTACCTGGATCCAGTACGCTCCCACCGGCTGATCGGCTGTGATGACGAAGTCGTACCGTTCCCCTGCGAAAAACGAAGTGTTTGTCATTCACGTATTGTGGGTTCTTTAAAATATCAGATAAACTTATATTATAATTTAATATGATTCGTTATTGAGCTTGATACAATTACATAATAAGGCTTAGAACAATTCCCTAGTAGCTTCTTAACTGTATAAAACACTGGCAACATCGAGTCAAGGCATGGACGTCTTTGGATTAAGAGTTTCCTAGGAATTTTATCGCAATCTGCCCAGTAGTACTGTAGTCAAACATGCAGATAGACAGAAGCTGCCAGAATAAATTATAAGATATATTTTCCAACACTCACAATTGGCTGTAAATTTTCTCATGACCTTAAATCAGAATGTTTATGGGTGTGGTAAAGAGTGTTAATTACCAGAAAAGGAGATGATGGTGTTAACGTTGACAGGGTGGACGGCCTCTCCGTCCGTTGCTATGACGGTCAATATGTGTCCTTCCACACTGAACTGGGCAGGGCAGACCGTGCCAAAAGAATTGATCAGTCTGAATCTGTACCTCCTGCCTGGCGTCATTGTGAAAACTTCCAGCGGAGTGTTGGTCATGTAGCCAGTGTTCGGATCCTGAAAGGCAGTCAGTCACAGTGAGTTACGTTTATGAAAAAAATTACATGTCCTACCAGACTCTTAAACTTCGTGTCTTCTTCACATTAAGGGAAGAAGTTTGAGAACAGACCTCTAAGAATGTCTGGACCTGGAAGAGGGGTAAGAGGAGAGTGGAAGAAATCACACATTCATAATCTCCATAATTTGTACTCGTCGCCAAATATTTGATTACCCAATCGAGGAAGTTGAGATGGACTGAACATGTACACACGAAGATAAATTCGACATTTATGTAAGTCTCATAACATCCGGGTAGTAGAGGGTTATGATGGACTGAACGTGTAGGTAGCATGAAGAAATAATACGTGAATGCATTATCTTTGCGTCTTGAAAATCGACCACTTGGATACTTGTGTTCGATTTTCGACATTGAAAGAGATTTTGATGTTCGAGATCATTCGAATCTAGGATTCACCCAGTTTCATATTCAGTAGTTATCAGGAATTTTCCTTCGGGGTGTAAAATCAGCTAGAGCGTGTACCTAACCATTCGACTTAATCTTTTGTCAATTATACCATTATTTTCAGCACTATCAGACGTTCAGACATTAATAATATATAATTTAGCGGTTGTTTTTAATTTTAGTAGTATGTTTGAAAGAATAAAAAAAGTGTTTTTTGAAGTTTTATCGATATGGCACATTATACAGGTTTAAAATTCAAGAGGATTGTCAATGATGAAATGGTTGTGGATTATTGAAGTATCATAATTGTTTCTGAATGGACTTAACAAAACAAAAAAGATTAATCAGAATAGCAAATGTCTGCATTTCATTTTCGTCAGAACTTGTTTTGAATTTTTTTTTTACTAAAGTTAGAGACGTAGCTAGAACATATAAAGCCAGAACACCTAACACGTAAAGAAGATGAATAAGTTTCGTGTACAGTTGATATTATTGAATTACCCTGAATTGTCCTTTGCCGTTGATGAGAACTGTGTCAGGGTCCTGACCCGGGTTTACGGCCAATCTTCCCGGGTACCGTTCCATCGCGTCCTCGTGAAGCCAGTCACTGATGAGTATCACGTGAGTTGTCAGGTCGAAGTCGTACAAATTGCTGTTGGGGTCCTGAGAGGGCGCCTGACGGATTACAATACTGCCATACACGCCGTCGAGCTTCTGCAGACCTATGCAAAAGTGATACAGAGACTTGTGACCCACCGTCAGTCTATTTTTAACGAGTGTGCTTATCAATACCTAACCTAACCTAACCAAGAACAGTTTTATACGAAATAAACGGAGATAAAGCATTATTTTCTACGATAATGGGGCCGCCCCCATCCTTAGTGATAAAGAGGTCGGAGCGTGAATCTAAACGTTTAAATCAGACGCTGAAGGCAAAATCACGTTGCGTTTTATATCATCTTCTGCATACATTTTCGTGGCGTGATGCATAACCACAGGAACAACTTTAGTTTTTGCAGGATTTGATGTTTTACGGCGGCGAACATGAAGGTGGCTGTCTTCTGGGTTTAACGCCGTGTAGTCTGGTAGAAGTTTACCGACGTTTCAGAGGTACTTGCTATCACCATCGCCAGGACGATGACACAGAAGACAGCCATTTTAAGCTTTTCTTGCTTTCCTATTTTTGACAACTCACTTACATTGCAAATGATAGGTTTCACAAAATATATTGGGGGAAACGGAAGTGAACACCAGTTTTGGAGACTGTTTCCAGTCTTTATCATGTAAAAATTTTGTACTTGGCCTCTAAAATATTTGATTTGTATCTGCAGTTTGACAGTTCTCCGTGCTAATAAGTAGTAACATTTATACATTAAAACTTGTGATTAAATTATTTAACTCTGTGACGTCTGTTTGGAACGTACCAGTGTGAGCGTGCCAGAAGTGTGTACCAGCATTACCAGCAAGCCACTGGTACCGAAAAGTGTTTCCTTGTTGGATAGGGCACTGGGTTACGAAAGGGACACCGTCTGAGTACTGAGTTCCTCTCTGCCAGATTCCATGCCAATGGATGGTGACCTCCATTCCTTCCATACTATTCAAAACATCGATAACTACCTTGTCGCCCTCACAGACCTGCAAAACATAAATGAGTCCACACTCGTTACACCAACACGACTTACGACTGATAATGCATGTAACAGTTCTGAATTGGTTTGTTCTTAACGTCGCCGAGGCAAGTTTCCTACTGAAGGCAAACAAGAACAACTCCTGTTTACTGTATATTGTATATTGTATGCGTATAGGTCTATTATGTGTGCTAATAGATATAAGAACATACGAAGGCTGTCAGTTATGGTTTGTGACACCGCGTTTTCATGTAGGTAGTTATGAACGTTTCGGAGGAACGCATTGCGTCCATCTTCAGGGTTGAAAATGGAGGCGTTACAATTACGTTTTCAGAGTAACTTCTTCAGCATCCTATAACAGCGCTCCGTTTTTATTATCTTCCGCAAAAAATTAACAGATGACTGTCTTATGGGCTGTAGTGTGGTAAACGTTTTCCGACACATGGAAACATACTAATATTCCTTTTGTTAGTGGTCAGCGTTGTAATTCTACAAACGTGTATTTGCTTACATTTGAAAGTAATTGAATGTGTATAACTAAGTACAAATCTGAATGATCAATAAAATCTTCTCGGGCTATCAGCCGCGTCAACTGGTTACCGTAGTAAACCGACGTTTCGGGAACCAACTCTGTCGCCATCATCAGGGTAACCAGTTGACGCAGCTGATTGACCGAGAAGATTTTATTGATTGTACTCGCCGCGAAAGTCTCAAATCCTAAATCTGAATAAGTTTTTTTCACCCACCCTCTTATAATGACGGGTATTCCCGCAGGACTCACCTGGATACTAGGTCCTGGCAGCATTCGGTTGACGCTGAGGATTCCTCTCTCCACCCCGTCAGCCAGAATGCACTGACAGTGACTCCACACGGTGTTGGTAGCGTTTGGAGTACAAACTTGGCACGCCCTGGAACACGTACTTATATGGTGAGTACAGAACTGCTTGAAAGATCAATGTGTTAATGGCAAGAAACTATCTTCTTATGTCAGGGTCCTTCCTGAAGACCTAATGGTACATTAAGTTAGTGAAGAAATACCCCGGCTTTTATGGATCTCCAAGGCTCATTACCGTGTCCACAAAATCCTGCTATTGGCTCCAGTCGTTAGCATTACGTATCTAATACACACCCTATCCCTATTTCCCAAACATTCATTTTAATATTATCCTCCCATTTGCTCCTAGTTCTTCCGTGTATTGAGATACACGGAAAGTTCTTGTGTGTTTTGTTTTGTCCAAATGTCGGACATGTTTTAGGTCATTACGTGCTAGTCGTTCTGTCGTGAAATGTACGGGCTTAAAATGTCAGACGTTTAGGTTGATAATTAATCAGAAAGGGGATAAAGGGGACTCGCTTATGATGCCATTTAGTTTTCATTTTGTCCTACTCGCTCTGTTGTAACGTAATACTCATGTACTAGGTGGATCATTTATCTTATTCAAGGAAATTAATTATCACTGACAGAGTAGCTGTAAGCAGGTTGGCCCTTCTAAGTATTTCAGTGCCAAGGAACAAATTAGTTTAAATACAATTATGGACATATTCTGGCATCATAATTAAAAATCATTACATCCTCAGCCAGCTCAGTCCCATCATTTAGATGTATAATAAAATCCTGTCATCTACGTCAGAGATACCAAGCCACATGTGCTAAAAGACAACCACGTAGAGGTCTTATATAACAGTCTTTTTCAAGTTTTCGTGCGATAAAAATATTATTCAGCCTAATGTATGCATGGGGATTGAATTCTTTGCTGTGTACTGAAAATGTGTAAAATGGGGAAAAATGACAAGTGTCATTCTCTCTGTATTTAAATAATATAGGAGCATGTGATGGACTGGGCATCGAACACGTAATTATAAGGTGGGGAAAAGACAATAAATGCATGCAGTATTTTTTAAAAGACCATTCAGAAGACAGGTAATTAAAAATAATTTTGAAGTTGAGAATTGAATAAAAGTGGTTCAGAATCGTATGAAACAACAGAATTTTGGAAAAGCGGTGTTAAACTTTATATTCTGCTATTACAGTTACGAGCGCCACGGTGGTCTAGCGGTTAGAACGCTGGCCTTGTAATCCTGGGGCCTCGGGTTCGATTCCCGGCGGTGCCCGAATTTATAACTTGTGTTGGGCAAGGCCGTGGTCCAGGTATCACGGAGTTTTCCTCCGGGGGCTTCCCCGGTTTCTCCGTGGCATCCCAACAATTACTCCATTCACACACAGAAGAAGGCAATGGCAAAGCACTTCTGGATCATCTGCCAAGAACGTATATGAACAGGTCCCAGTCCGAGAAAAGGATGGAAGGATCCTGTTCATATGGACCTGTCGTCAGACAGAACACTAAATAAAATATAAAATAAAATTACAGTTACGTAATCTGTTCGATTACTTGTGACATATAACAGTACTTTCTTCTCACGGTTAAAATGCTAATGTCACAGAAAGGATTTAATCACGATTATCCTGTGCCTGCTCTCATATATCAAACTTCAGTTCCATCCATTTGTAGGCAAGATACGGTCCTGTAATTTTAAGTCGTGCCCTGAAGCTTTGCGCTTAATGCACTTTAATGAAGATACGTCCGAGCAGAAAGCAACTACCGTAGCCTATTATTAATTTGTCGCTCTTTTGAATCTATTTCTATGGAGGTTTGGACACGAATTTCTTGTCTGTACAGTTGCTCAAGTTAATAATACACAAAGAGATTTGTAAGAGAATATTATTTTTTTTAACTAACTATGTAGAGTATCGTCTTTCATAGTAAAGAAATTAAATTACGACCGTATTCTGGAAAGTGATCGTTTTTTACCGTGTTCATAAGAGTCCTATGCATCTTGTTCTGAGCCCCCTTTTCACATTATATCTTCAGATCTGTGCCTAGGTCTCTCGTGGTCACTTAACTTTATCCACCTAAAATATCGTACACATTTCTCGTTTCTCCCAGGCATGCTATACGCTCTTCTGAAATCCTCCGCCATCATTTGACCACCTTAAGAAGATTTCGTGAAGAACATAAATTATTAAACTCCTTATACATTTTTCAACATCCTATAACTTTGTAAGATTTGAGGTTTTCACAGGGGTGAGTATGAAGATGTCTGTCTTCTGGTTTGTTCCGCTGTGTAGTCTGGTCGATGTTTACCAACGTTTCAGAGGTCGTACTGCCTCCGTCATCAGGGCGATGAGTATGAAGATTTCTGTCTTCTGGGTTGTTGCGCTGTGTAGTCTGGTCGATGTTTACCAACGTTTCGGAGGTCATACTGCCTCCATCCTCAGGGCGATGAGTATGAAGATTTCTGTCTTCTGGGTTGTTGCGCTGTGTAGTCTGGTCGATGTTAACCAACGTTTCA
>NW_019060337.1:697631-730815 GCF_000696155.1 Zootermopsis nevadensis | reverse complement strand
ACCCAGAAGACAGAAATTTTCATCCTATTACTTAAACCCAGAAGACAGAAATCTTCATCCTATTACTTCTTCTTTACGTAAATCCAGATATTATCAGAGCACCCTGTTTTAAAATATCCTAAACGTATTCTTCGTTTAGGCACAGAGACTAAGTTTTACACACATTAAAAACATGATATATTTTAATTCTTAGGTTTTTTTGGTGAGAGGCTGGAAGACAAAAGATTTTCGTAACTAAACTGAAGGGTACATACCTCGGATTTGTTTATTTCAGTATGCAGCCCTTGGGGAAAACTTTTATATGTCATGTCATTAATGCCTGCTGGCTAATAGCTTGATGGAGTGTGCAGCCTCTCTGTTCAGATCCCACCCATTCGTAACGTGTTATTATTCGTCTGATGGATGATGGTCCTACCTCATCTGCATCTTCAGTCCTTTCCCGCACCACTACACCCTGTTTTGAAAAGCGCTTTAACCGCCACTTCTGGCAATCAAGGACAAACTCACCACCGTTGTCGAAATCTGTCACTCTTGGTACTGACAGACTACCAGTACAAATAAATGAGGACTATTTCAATTTTGGCGTGAAATACATCAGAATCTGAATATTACATCCATGCTAATATTGATAATTTTCACATAAATATATGAAGAATGTTCAAGATTACTGGCTTCTGGTGTCTTGTATTCTGATACGAATTTAAACTTTTAGTTTATTCGGTTGATTTTCTCTTGTGTATATTTCTGTTCCATAGAATTAGATTCTCATAAATAAAATCTGAGCTTAATCTCTTGTGCCACAAAATTTCTTGCATAACATCTGCATATTTATTAACATTCCGCAAATATTACAGTATATTTTGTTCTTGATTTCTGATTCGTCATTGTAATGATGTGTTGTGTTCAGGGACTGCAGAATTACAGCGAGGTTTATGTATTTTGTTCCATCCTTCTTGTTTACGTCACTTGAAATTATTACGTTCATAAATGCTTGTCACTTCTGTTACGTGCTGAGTTTATATAAAGATGTACTGCAGTAAAATACAATTACTTTTTGAACTCCGTGCAGTTTGGTTGCCAGTGATTCAGATTAACTTTCGAACAAACACGATCGCTTAGGGCCAGTGGAGTGTAGGGGAAAATGACTAAAAGTTTCTATTAAAGTGACTCATCTTTCTATTGACCCATTGGCTGCATGGGGTTTGGTTTAGTCGAATAAACAGATGGCAGGTTTTATACAAGCATCAAGCACACGTTATTTCCGACAGTACAAATTGCACTGCATAGGCTGACATTAACCAAAGCGCTTGTGGATCTTTGCATTAAGCAAAGATCTTACGAGATTTAAAGTTTGTTCACAGATGAATCTTTGGATTTTGGCCTGGGTTGTGGCAACGTGTAGTCGTTTATGTGGGTACCAATACTTCAGAGGAACTTGACGCCTCCATCTTCAGGATATATTAATATGCAGGCGATTTGTTGGCTGATTACGCGACGTCATAATCCAGAAAGTCATAATCTAAGCAAAATCTTGTGTACAAAATATTTTTATTACCAGAATGTAAGGTATATCGAACACTTGGGTTCAAGTAACATCACGCGATGACGAAGTATAGGAGAGTTTTAGGTTCCACTTATTCTAAGTCTACACACTACGTAGAACTGGATGGCTAGCTTCACGCTGTGACTGATTTACTCCTCGGGAGAGGAAGATACGCGACTGGGTGTATCTCAGATCTCGATTCGGCGGCAAAGAAAATAAAAAATGACCCAACCGAGAATCAAACGCCGATAGCAAGCTTTCAGCTGGTCACTTTATTGACGGAAAACATGCGAAGTTGTGTAGTAATTTACATTTGTAATTGTCCAGCATATATTCAGTCATAATGCTTGTACTGTGATGGTCTCTATGCGTACATTATTTCGTTATAATTATGAATTTATAATGGAGCCACTTATAAATTATATTACAAATCAGTACACGTTGCATAATATCAGTCTCATCGTGCTCTTCGTAATTAATAACAATGACTCAGTAATTTATAATACGCTTCACGATAAATGTTTCTCTGCTACATGTATTAACGATAGGCACACTTGAAAATAATACCATATTTTCGAATTTTCTGGTATTTCTCGAAGCTGTAAATAAAAGTTTTAGACCGAACAAAACACTCTCTAAGGGGTTATATAAAAGAATGTCGGTGTTTCATATTAAAATGCGATAAGATAGAACAACAAATTATGACTTGCAATAATAATACTGTACTTCTCTATTTTAGAAGTGATTATTATTTTGATATAAGCTACTTCCGTGGCTTGACATGCATCTAACCTGTAATACAGATGTTATTATCCTCATCAATCTAACTGACGTCTGCACTCCATGGTAATAATTTTGGCTTCGCTCGTTGCTACTTGGCTTATGTAACAGGACTGCAAAGCTGTTCTCTGTACTGTTACACATTAACATTGCCCCTACTGTGCGTATAAGAAGGAAGTATTATTTTCGAAGACAGGACTAAGTAAAGCAAGCCCAAAGCTTTGGAGCTTTCCTTTCCTGTTCTGAATTTTCATTGGATAGACATGAACGCAAATCGACTGGCAGCAGCTGGATTACATGTTAGATGTTTTCTGACCGAGGAACTTACGTCATGTCCAAAGAGTACCTATTTTATATATATATATATATATATATATATATATATATATATATGTATATATATATGTATAATGTTGTGCTATTGTTTGCAATTCACAATTTTTCATTCTTTCTTAGCCCAGTAAATAAATACGCTTAATTAAATTCGGAGTAACGACTTCATTTTACGGACGTTGTGTATTGTATCATAAAGACCGATCACGGCACTGAATAATTCAGCTAATTGCTTCGAAATAAGCCATTTATGATGATTGTTTTCTAAAGAGTTTGAAGCCGATTATCAGTGTAATTTTGGGATTTTGTGAATAAGCTAATGAACTTTAGAGCTTAGGAAACAATGCATTTTTTGACCAGCTTAACAACTAGTAAGTTCAATACGGGGCGAGTACTCACGCTCCAAGCACGTTGTACAGCTCCAGAGTGAAGTGGTAATAGCATATCTTCGGAGGCTCGTCTTCGCGGCAAGCTCTGGCACATTCTTCGGGGTTTGACAGAGAGGGGTTTCGCTTCAGTTCAAGAAGACCTCTCTGTCCGAAGTCGATGGTGCGGTACCCAGGCTGTTGGCCGGGTAGATTGCCGCTAGCACTGCCCAGGGGGTGGGTTTGCACCAGGCCGTGAGTTGACGTGAAGAAATTCGTGTTGTCTGCAATATCAGAGGACTGCTGCTCCAGAACTGGGTCGCTGATGTCTTCCTGCCACCAAGACGAAGATGTGGACTGATCATCTCTCACAATCGGCGATCGTGGATCTGTAAGACGATAAGCACGATGTTTACGTTCATCCAACATCAGAACTACATAAGACAACACCCACTGAGACCTGTAGAAAAGAATAATATGTGTTTCCACGAACTCTGAGAAAGAAGATTCCATCTTACAAAATACTCAGCGACATTACTACAAGAACGTCGTAGCCAGGAAACAATGTAGAATCTGAAATAAACTTTATTTACTACATTTTATGCTCCTTAACCATTGTATTAGAGATTTGAATTACTCTGTGCATCTTACATGGTCGTTTAGTAACAACAGAGTTGTTCAGGAAATAGGTTTATATCAAAACCAGTTAATATAATATATTATTATTATTATTTAGTGTTCTGTCTGACGACAGGTCCATATGAACAGGATCCTTCCATCCTTTTCTCGGACTGGGACCTGTTCATATACGTTCTTGGCAGATGATCCAGAAGTGGTTTGCCATTGCCTTCTTCTGTGTGTGAATGGGATGCCACGGAGAAACCGGGGAAGCCCCCGGAGGAAAACTCCGTGTTGCCTAGACCACGGCCTTGCCCAACACAAGTTATAAATTCGGGCACCGCCGGGAATCGAACCCGAACCCCAGGATTACAAGGCCAGTGTTCTAACCGCTAGACCATCGTGGCGGAATATAATATATACAAAATTGAAATGTAAATGTAATGAGAGGACGAAGGTTGGAAGAGAAACCACAAACTACACTGACCGGAACAGATAAGACGCAGTTATTTAAGCGCATCTCGCCTCATTCGGTAGAAAAAGAATTAAACAAGAGACAAACGTGTTTACTTTCACTACAGAGGGTTTTCTTTATCATCTAATGATACAATGTAACGATTTGATTAACACTCGCAGTTTGACCCGGACATCAAGTTAGAAAGCTGACAACATTAAACATCGTGAGGCACGTTAATTTTTTAGAAATGTTTTCATGACATAAACGGAATAAAAGAAGGACAAGAAAATCATCATCGGCCACAAAACACTTGGAACAGTGTCAGGAATTGTAAAAAAATTCCCGTGTTACGAAAATTATTGTATTTGATGTCGTTAAAGTTAAAACACATTAAATTTTCGTTAAATAAACGGAGGAAATACATTTGTATCAGAAGAACTTTACCATTAGTACCAACGAGGGTTGAAGTTATATGGCATTCTGAAATGAAGTAAACTTTTCGTGACAAAATGCAGGATCTTTACTGCTTATTAATGGAACCTGTGCAGAATTGGATATGTTGCGTGTTCTACAGCAGTTGACAGCATTCCATCAGCTCGCAGTCTAGTTAAATGACTTTGATTGATCTCAACATAACGGTTTGACTTACATAAGAATGCGCTTTGAAATGTCACTCTTAGATACATGTAAGTTAAACATCTCACATTCGATTAATTCACTTTTTGTTCAGGTTTGTACAAATATCATTCTAGCTCATGCAATGACAGATTAAGAAATCAAGGGCTTTTATCAGATGTATTCTGAACGCTGTTAAAAATATTTTTCAAGGAAACAGACTCCATTAATTAGAATCCTACTTGAGTAGCTGATAATCGCTCAGCTTGAAAATAAATTTATCGTCTTTTGTGGAACCTGCAAGTTCTTTGTCGTGTTCACAAGAACTCGCTACAGAAGTGTCCACTGGCGAATACTGAGGTCTGATTAGTACTGCACGGCCATATTTAAGAAAGTGGATGAATGACAAATAAATGTTTCATTACGCAACACAAATGTGGCATAATAATAATAATAATAATTTATTTGGTAGTATATTTGCGTCATATTGTGAATTAGGTTAATATTTTAATATTTTCCGTCAAATCACATTGTCGTGTCGCGTTATAAAAGGAAAGAGTATTTTTTACCAGAATCTTCCAACATCTGAATAAGTCATTTGCAGCAAAGAGGAACCTGGCTGAAAGATTATGTCTTAATTCACTGCTTACGCTTAAGTAAAAAATTCTCGTATTTGCGTTGTGGGCAAACAAATGCCAACAGTGTCCATGATGGAATGATAATTTATTTCGTACTTAAAATCCTTAATAAGAGATAAGCATCAAAATGTCGCCGTCTGGAATAGCATAAAATATAAACGTTTACAATTAAATAATTACTACGTAAAATATCGTACAGAAAGAAGTGATAATAACACACTGGCAAATTGTCCTTTTATATTTTCGGTTTTACTGGAGTCGATCGATGGAAGAGAAAATGATGATAATGATTCAATTCAATTCAATTAATAATAATTAATAATAATAATAATAATAAGCATTGCTGTGCTATTTATTTTTTTGGGATGAAATGCTATTGAATTTAATTGAATAAAAATTTTCTTGGATATTATCCATCGTCAAGAAATTTTAGATTTGCTATTGAATTTCCTGACTTACAGACCAGCATTCAACACCGAAACTCCCCACAAGCAGTTGAATCCACTACAAACTTTCACACCACATGAATCGAATATCCATTTCAATATCATCCCATCTACTACAAAGCATTCTAGGCCGTTTCTTTTCCTCCCAACGAAGTTTTGTATGAACTTCTGAACTCCATTCATGCTATTTATTCTGCACATCTCAGCCTTGATTTGATCGCCCAAATAACGTTTAATAAAGAATGAACTTTGTGATGCAAATACAATTTTTGTGTAAAACCTCACGGACAGACGAATATATGCATTAAAGTAGACTTAGGTTTAGGCTGTGAATATGTTTTTCGATTGAAGTACTCAAGATTACGGACAGCTTTTGTAGATACGTTGATGAATTTTTGGTTTATGTAGTGCCTCAGATGTGTTCTATAGATGCACGTTTACTGCCGTCAAAGTTGGTACCACTGCTGAATTCTGTAGTAGCGACATTTAGGTAACTTGTTTCTGATGCAGTAAAAAATGAGTCATTAACAAGAATGAGTAGCTATTGATTCAGGTCAATAGGCCAGACTATAACAACAAATGTTTTCAGTTCCGCTTTCCATTATTTGAAGGAATGGAATGCAGATTTCTTTTTATCCGTTCTTTTCATAAAATGTACAAATAAACGATTAAAAATGAGGTTTGTCCATCTGCCCGCATGTTTCGTATTTGGAATCGGTTAACAGAAGAAGCTCGAAATTAAAGTGACGAATCAGAACGAGATTTTAGGACCGCTATCAAATACCCAGTTCATTTGAGTTGTTTCAGTCTTGAACTTCCTCTGTTATTTTCCGCTTGTATATTTAATGATTTCAGCGTAATGAAGATATTGTTCAGCTGTTACTTCGAGAGTACACAAAAATTGATAAATTATCATAAAAAGTATAAAATCTTAGTTTATATTAAAATATCAGTTTTATACAGGTTTATATTTCGTTTCTTTATGGGTGCGAAGCTTGGCTCCTGAGGAAAACACAGATTGAGGGTGTGAGATTTTAAGCGGTGAAGATGATGCACTTTTTGGTTTTGAGGTCGTGTAGACACGTCGCCGACCCCCAGAAGATGATCATTATTATCATCATCATCGCAGACTGAGGGTATTTAGAAAGAAAATTCTGGTTAGAATATTTTGAGGTAAATGAAAAGTACCAGTAAGTGGAAATTGTTATGTAAAGTGAAGCTCTACAATTTATAGTCTTCACAAATATCACCATAAGTTTTATGTAAATGAGGAACGGTTACAAAATTTTAGTTGTCGAACCTGAAGGGAAGACCGCTCGTGAAACCTAGACGGAATATTGTGTTACAAATTGCTGAGTAACATTTAGACGTTTTGTGCTACGTGATGGAGCAAACCTCTTACCCTCCGGTCATCTATTCCTCTCGCATTATTTTGAAGCCTTCTGCATAGTCACACTCAGGCCGTACATCATCTCTCGGTCTCTTTTCTTCTTGCCTGTGTTTTTTTTTTACGAACTTACAGGTGAAAATTAAATCAGTCTTCTCTGCGTTAGATGTCTGTGACACATTGCTCATTTGTTATTGTTTCGATGGGGTCATTTAAGCCTGATTTATTTAATTCTGTCTTCTTAATCATAAATGTAGAACATATTAGATTTGGACAGACACACCTTCTCGTCTTCTTCTTCCATCAATATTCCTGTTCTTGTTTTAATTCTGACACACTAAGTAAGATACAAGTGCGTCGTATCATTAAAATCTACTTTCACCTTCTTTAAAATAGTTCCATGTTGCTTTCATATCATACGATCAGTTCAAGAGTTCGTATTCAGGGTTTATTACATTTCCTGTCTTAACTAATCTAGAATTTAATTTCGGGCGGCGAATTTTAACAGTCAGTTAAAACCGCATTACGTAACCTGAGCTGATATATTTCAGTCATTAATGTGACTTGGTTGTAGGCTGAAAAATTGCTCTGCAATATCCGGCAGATGGTGAATTTACACAACCGTCCATCTAGCAGATCACAAAATGGTTTTTCGCCGAGCTAAAGCGACTGAAACCTAAGGCTGACAACTCGCCACTGTCTATAGCACTACCACGATTTAATGATCCTTCGAATTAGCAGTGATAAAAAAATATATCTTTTGTGGTGCTTCGTAAACGGGAGGTCCCGACTTACAATATCACCCCACAGATCGATTACATCGACTGAGGAATTGTTCGTGGTTTTTATCAGTCCCTCTAGGCAAATATCTGATTAGAACAGCTTTATTTTATATTTCGTTATTATATAATAATTTTATTATTCGATGCTACTGTTTAATATAATTGACATATACTATATAGTAAAGCAGACGTATAGTATAATATAGTAAAATATAAAAAAATAATCATCGAAACAAATTAATATATGTGAACGGTGGGTCCAGAAGATTACGGAAAACAGCGGTCATTTCCTGTTAGCAAGTACTCGTGAAACGTCCGCTTGGAAAGAGAAAAGAATCTTAGTCACTGGTCAAGATTGTAAATGGGTGTCTCTCAGATGAAAGCCAGACTTGTTTACCTCGTGACTTAAGGTCAGTTGAACGAAGTGTCGCGTCTTTTGACGTAGTTGGCAGCACTGACGATATTTCCTCGTTCCGTTCTCTTTTGCATGCTCGCTGCACCAAACGTATTTTTATTTTAACCTCCATATAAAAATATTTGCGTGTTCTACTTTACATATTTAAACCATTAAAAGAAGTCGTAGTAAAAGTTGGACCGATTTCGTACGATCGTATCACATCCGCTAGTGAAGCAATTCTTCAGGCCAAAGGGTGGGGTAGGTAGGGGAACACGCCACGAACATCTGGATCGAACTGAAGAGGCTAGACGCCCTGTTTTTAACTTATGTGCGATTTGGTACTTGTATGGTTTTGTGGAACAGTTTTGGAATCCCTGTGCTAAAATAATCAGTTGGTGTTACACAGAATGTCCCATTGGTCTCAGGCCGTAGGAGGACTCTGTTACTTGCCAAAGTACTCAAAGATGTGGAAATGAAAAATTGTTGCATATTATGTGTTTCCAGTATCGGATGTTGGAATTTATTTACCTAGGGCAAGCCGATACGAAGTTAGACGTTTGTAATACATACGTGTAAGAATCTACCTCTGTTGAACTTGTTTTATCTATGTACTCGGCGTCTTCTGTTTGCGAGACAGAAACCAGTTACTCCCAAGGGCGCTGACGGCTTCAAGACGCAACTTCCATTGAACTCACGTTTGTCTATGGTCGTTACGTAACATTACTTAAGTTCAATACACCAATCGCAGGACTGTTTTTTTTTAAATTCCCTTACATTCGCCTCTAATGATGACCATATCTGATACTGGATCTATGTAGCAAGACACTTGTGTTACACGTTCCATGCCTCTTATTTTATTCATTATATTGTGTTGCATATGGAATGGCTGGTAGCTTATTTAATGATTATTTATAAACTCCAGTCACTATTTGACGTTAATGGATACTGCACAATGATTGCATTTGGCAAACTTCAGAAGGATTAAGAAGGATACGATCGTTATCGCCCTGACATTTGCCAGAGGGATTGAAGAAGGCAAAATCCCAGTATTAAATTTTATAAATCAGATTGCTCCAAATAATTCACTCATTCCCTTGTTTTGAACAACATCAATTCCTTTTCTTCTCTTAGGGCGACAGATCAAGTTCCACACCTAGCGGTTAGAATGCTGGCCTTGTAATCCTGGGGTCTCGGGTTCGATTCCCGGCGGTGCCCGAATTTATAACTTGTGTTGGGCAAGGCCGTGGTCTAGGCAACAAAGAGTTTCCCCGGTTTCTCTGTGGCATCCCAACAATTACTCCATTTACACACAGAAGAAGGCAATGGCAAACCGCTTCTGGATCATCTGCCAAGAACGTATATGAACAGGTCCCAGTCCGAGAAAAGGATGGAAGGATCCTGTTCATATGGACCTGTCGTCAGACAGAACACTAAATAATAAAAATAAAGCGGTGTACTTCCATCGCTGTTGAGTGTGTGGACAACTACATGTCACTTGCAAAAGTATTCAGTTTATTAACTCTGCATTTTTTCCCGTAGGGTGTAGGCTCTTTATGGTTCTCGTATGATCTTAAAATAAACCGCATTTTTTCCCCTTAAACTGGCCGAAGTGATCTTTATAAAGGAGAAGTGTTATTTTATTCGAGGTACGGACTGAATTAAAAAACTATTTAGAAAATACTTACGTCCAACAAAATGAAAATGACACATGATGTAAGTTACTTTATGAACTGAATGAGAAACAAACCTTTAGTTGTTTCTTTCTTTGGAAGAGAATCTCTTTAAATCAAATCTGTAAACAATTAAAGCAAAATGGCGAGGGTTCGCGTGAAATTAATGATAAGCTAATTCACTGTCTGTTCCTTGTAGTGCACAAACTATCACTTGTCATTCATGCGCGTAAGTCTTAACGGGTGTAGTTAAGTGTATAACTTCGTCTTTTGGATGCTATGTTTGCCGAAACATTGATTAACATCAGACATTCGACACTGTTAACCCGAAATCCGAAGTCATAAATATCGCATGTCAGTTTTGAGGTTAAAGCGTCTTATTATTATATATTAAGTATATATTAAATCTTGTCCGTCTAATCACAATAAATTCTTATTAAATATTAAAATATTACAATAATTAACATTTAAAATATTTAAAATATTAAATGATGTTCTTTATCGAATTCGATGTGATTAGACGGACAAGATTTAATATGTACTTATTATATCACAATATGACGCAACTTTACCATCTTACGTCTTATTATTGTTTACACTGTTCATGATGTTTGTTAAAAATAGCCTGTATGTTATCAAAGATGTGTGATATAAGATGCAAGCAATTTAATTATGACTTATAATAATCCGTGGCGTAACAGCCCTCTGAGAGCCAAAGCCGACTAGCTGGCTGCTGGCCTCACATTCACATGCCTAAGTAGAGGTGAACGATCATCCAACCAGATATAGGGTGACGTGTGGTCAGATCGACGAACCCCCAGCCATTGTTAGTTTTCCTGACCGGATTACGCTACTCATTGTAGCTCCCCAATTTATTCACGATGCTGGGTTGGCACCGGTCCCACACACTGGTCGTTATTAAGGCTTCTTTTAATAAAAACTACACAAAAGAACGGGACTTTTCGCCAGTCTAATAACGAACATCAAGGCCAATGAGTATGCAAAATTACAAAGAACTTGTGAAGGAAATATGTGTGGAATATACCTTTCCATTCTTGTTTCGTAACAAAATTTCTGCTGTCATTGTTTGCTGTTTATTCCGCTCAAGTGGTCGTGTATCGCATTTTTTCTTAATAGAACTACTTACATTTATTGTTGTGGTACAGGAGAAACGCTGTAAAGTTTTATACAATCGATAAATAATGTGTACACTAGCGCTGGTGGGAATTTCTTGAACGGAAAACTTAGGAATGTGTCCCAACAGCATTACCTCGGTTTAGAGCAAAGTCTTGGTAGCGTACAAATGTACGTTGTACAACGCTGACAAACACGGTTCTAGCGGGTACAATAAGCGCTAAACGCACAATGGACTTCCGATTATCTGGGTTGGTTGGGAAATATATTTATCCAATAATCGAAAATCTGTATAATCGTCAAAAATTAAAGAAAAATACACAAGTGTTACACATAAATTTATTTATCAACGTACACTACTTAATTTTTTGAAGATTTAATACATACCAATTATTTTTAAAAGGATCTCAGTGGATTGTAATAACGTATTGTTGTACACAACAATTGAATCATAATAATAAGTTAAATAATATATAATTGTATTTATGCCTTTCTTTTTAAAAGTTCTAACTTTTACAACACATTTTCAAAAATAATTTTAAAATTTTGTTTAAACCAAATAAACACCGGTTAATCTTTCCTCTGATAATTGGAAATCCTGGTTTAGAGGATTATTATTGACTGGTGTTGTTGCTCGTTCTGAGTTACTATCGATAGTAAAACATGTTGAAGTTATGGCGTAGATCGATTAGCATTTTTGAGACGATCGAAAAATGAACACTGGTTAAATTATGTCTGAAATGATCATCAATCATGGAAATAAGCAGAAGAAGAATATCTTAAAAGCCCAACTAAATATTAAGTTCTGGTGAATCAGAAAACTGATTGACTGATGGACCAAATGCATTGATAATTCGGTCTATTATGTGAATAATTAAGGTATGTGTAACAGACTAATTTGTGATTACTTTTTCGAAACTTCTATAACAACTGTTCTTTAATATTCTCTTACAGTCACATATTCTGTTTCGCTGAGACTGAACTGTAATGAGGTTAATAGACAAACTCACTTTCTTTCAGCACGAACATAAATATTTTATCGATAGCTGATGACAATAACGGACAATGTGTAATTAACTACTATTTTCTGTCATGTGTCGATATATTTTACTTCGGAATGTTGGCGACATTGGTGCAGTACTGCTGTAACATCTATCAACTATTTCTTGACCTCAGTCACACCCTTCTTCGGATTGTTATAATCAGAAAGAGCTGTCCTTCAGTAATGTTAAACATCTTGAATTGTATTCAAAGAACTTCACTGTTGTTGTCTTTTGTGTCGATAATGAACCAATCTCAAAATACTAATTGTATTCTGACATCGTGGTTAAATTCCGCCTCTTATCAAGGTCGTGTTCCATGACTTAAGAGTTTTCCTCGAGATACTACATTACAACGGTTTCATTCTCTGCTAATCATTGTCTTAAGCTCCTACTTCATAGGCAATGCCTCCTGTGTCTCGAATCGAAACATTTAGTGTAAAAGGAAGCACATGACACAAATTACAATTTAATTTAAAAATCCATGATAGGATATCTATTCCAAATTAAAATAATTGTTTTATAAACGTTTATTGAAACTCTTACACAGCTTCTGTGGCAGCAGCCATGTATTGGTATATTTGGTTGCTTTTCAACTGTTTTAAATCTCTTGCCTTTTACATTAATGAAAGAGTGGAATAAAGAAACAGAGGAAGGATGGATATAAATGAAACTCATCCAAGGCACTATAATATAAATATTATAGTATACGTAAATATCATTAATATCTTAAACTTGATTTTGATTATACATTTTAAAATACGTATTGTAAATATTAATTAGTTTTAGAAATAGAATGGTAAATATAAATCTGTCTGAAGATGAAACGTAAGGACGTTGTGTAAAGTATAAATTACTAAACTATAACGTTTCGGAAGTTCAATTCTGCTTCCATCTTCAGAAACAAAATGGGGGAAGGGAACAGAAAGCCTATCTGTTGGGCCCCCCTGGTAGAGCTAGCATCAGAATTTTTGACTTTCCTTTGAATTCCATTACAAGGCGTTTCTGCTGTTTACGAGACTTTGGTGTATCCACATTCTGTTATATATTTTAAATGTTAAATCGAATTACGAAATTTTAAATGCAGATACTGATCATAATTATTCACGGAATTTGTGCAAACTGACTGGGACCTGTCGAAGCAGAACCTTAGATCATGCTGATGGTTACTGACCCATGATCTGACCCAGTTACGGACCTATGGTTGGGGAAGAGGGCTTGGAGTTAGAGTCGCAGATCCATCGTGAGCTACGTCGAGTTGGAAATGATTGAAACCCCATGAAGAGAGTAACAAAACGCGAGGCCTGGTAACAGAACTTCCATTGTTCTGCGCCAGTAACCGCGTATTCATCAATTCATTTCTGACAACTCAGTAACTGTTGTGGAGTTTTGATCTCCGATTGTCAGGTTGGTATCACAGTCTGCTAAGAGATTTCCATCTATAACCTTTCTCTTACGAATGACAGTTTCGTTTTCAAATATACGGTTCTACTTAAAATAATCGAATTACTAAAGTAATTAAAGTGCTTATTTCCTTTGTCACACATATTTAATAAACTTCTACAGTACCCGGGATCGAACTGCGCGTTCCGCCTACGTTATTAGTTTGCGGATAGAAGGAAAACTAATGCACCACTTTATATATTTTATTTAGTGTTCTGTCTGACGACAGGTCCATATGAACAGGATCCTTCCATCCTTTTCTCGGACTGGGACCTGTTCATATACGTTCTTGGCAGATGATCCAGAAGTGGTTTGCCATTGCCTTCTTCTGTGTGTGAATGGGATGCCACGGAGAAACCGGGGAAGCCCCTGGAGGAAAACTCCGTGTTGCCTAGACCACGGCTTTGCCCAACACAAGTTATAAATTCGGGCACCGCCGGGAATCGAACCCGAGACCCCAGGATTACAAGGCCAGCGTACATTATCACCATACCTGGTACCCCTTCCAATGTCTCTAATACCATGGTCTTTTACTCCTGATGGACGTTGAAAGCACAGATTTTCCCCGACTACTGTACATAATGCTTGTAAATGCGTAAATATTATATTAGAGTTTTGTGTACATCTAATAACCTCCATAAACAATGTAATCAGCAACAGTTTGCTTTAATATATTATTTGACACATAAGAAAAAATGCTGACTTATTCTTAACATTAAGCTAGAAACGAAAGAATGTGTCACAACACGTATTTTGTATTATTTAATATTACGGCACCACATGGTGGCAAGTCTTGAAAGTATGAAATCGTTTTATGCATTAATAAGTACAGAGTTTTGTAGCTACAAAGCGGAAGTGGATATAGATCGTTTATGCATAATTATACCTTATATGGTTTACTTGAAATAAAGTAGGAAGTAAACCCGAAGACAGTGATTTTGTTGTGTACATTAATACTTTAATGGGATGACAAAAAGTATTGCATTATCGAGCACAAATGAACATAACCTAACCTGTGACTTACATAACGAATAAAATACAGCCTTTATTTCCTGAACTTCAGTACTATGAAATATAGACCTGAAATGTGTTTCAGAGCTGTTCCTTTGTCTGTTTGGCAATTGACTATTCTACTGTACTTTCCCCGCCTGTTCGGTTTGTAATGTTACGCTTCAGTTACAGAAACTTTTACGTCTACAAAACTCACTTCTAGTTCTTCGATGTATGCATAAAAACGTATTTAAAGCGGTTTTCTATTTAGTCAAACACAAAGTAACCGAGAGAGTAACTTTTTTCCCCCCATTAAACTGCATTGATTCATTCATGCTAAAAGATTTTGGCAACATTTTGCAAGTTAACTGCTTTCATTAGCGAAAAGGAAACTTGCAAATGTTTTACCTCTAAAAGTATATATGTTTCGTCGTTTATAACCATGGACTGAATTTTTTTTTCACGTGGATAGATCTCATGACAGATCTTTCCGAAGTCTAATCTGTCCTTCCATAAAAGATCCTGTATCTGTACCACTTCTGTCGCGTACTTAGTCCAGTTTAACTTCATTTTATGTTTAATCTCTTGTTTAATTTTAACCGTCTAATCACAATAAAATATTTTATTGTGATTAGACGGTTAAAATTAAACATTTATAATCATCACAATATGACGCAACATTATCATCTCACGTTTAATCTCTTGTTTAACAAATTCCAGTGCCTATTACAGCGATGCATCATAATATCACTGAAGTTGATTCACTGTCGTCAACTGAATGACATTTTTAGATTTTGTATATCATCTTAATGTTTACAACAAGAGATTTTGCACAAGCAATTCAATGCGATGCAGTGTTGATGTGAACCTGAAGATGACTGCTTGGGAGTCGAAACATATCGTTAAGAGGTAACGCTAGTAACTAGTTTCAGTGACATAATGGCACTTTGATGTAATAGGCGCAGACACTGGATATTGTGTAATAGGTGACAACATTAAACAAAAGGTAACGTAACAGGATGTTGCAGTGTGTAATTACTGTATTTTGTACGCCTACAGCCTACTTCATATGCTTTCTCCACGTAATCCACAGGTGGAAAATTATTTTGCCACTTTTTGGTATAAACATGAAATGTGTGTCTCTCTCTGTGAGAAGAACACGTTACAAATGTCTAAAACAAGGCACTCAAAAAATGTTTACATGCCTGGAGAAATAAGTGAGCAGTTAAAGTATGTCATAACCGGAAACAATAAGTCTTTAGAGTTAAGTTCCGGGATAGTACGTCAAATTAAGACACGACCACGAAATTTCCTATAATTTGAGCTGCATATTGTGAAACACTAACATTATGTATTTGTTTAAATCTTGTCAGTCTGATCACAATAAAATTCCTATTAAATATTAAAATATTACTATAATGAACATTTAAATATTTAAAATATATTAAAATGATGTTCTTTATCGAAATGTTCGATTTACATTAGAACATCACTTTTTACACGACATGTTTCAGTTCTAAATGAACCAACTTCAGGTGTATAAAATTATATACTACTTAAATATAATTTCTTAAATGCAACTTTTAGTCAGATGTTTATCGGATATCAAATGATGATCTCTTCCAGATTTTATTGTATTTTAATATCGTATTCGAAGTTATTCGTATATATGTACGTCGTGTTTAACATGATTTTGTGTGGGTGAACGTTTTGTTGTTGTTTTTGTATCATCCAGAAATGAGGTTGTGGAGGAGTTACGTCCGTCAATTTTAATATTTTAATATTTAATAGGAATTTTATTGTGATCAAACTGACAAGATTTAAACAAATATATATTTATCAGAATATGACGCAACATTATCATCTCACTAACATTATGGTTAAATAAACCACAGATAAGTAAGTAAGTTATCAGACAAGTTTTCAGGGTCGGTGCGGATGTAACTGGTTCATGTTTCCAGTGACAGGCTCTTATTACGGTGTTATATTAATAACACAACAAATCATCAACACATTTTTGAGTTGATAAAATTACCACGATTGCAGCTGAGACCACGCAGCTCTTAAATAAGCTCTGGGAAGTCGATTTGTGCAGAAAACATGTTAAATATGGACGTCGTGAATCCCACAGAATTCTTTGTTGCCCCGTTGAATTATCACGTGCTCATTTATTAGGTGTCGTTAAGGTCATCAGCATTCAGCTGACGTTTTTGGTGTCAGAAATGATGTCTGTAGTATTTCTTTCTACAACTGAAACCTGGCGCTGTGAGGACTGAATGTCAATTGGCTACAGATGTACGACGTTCACTTTGCACATAAATCTCTGCTGTTGGAAGAGCTGACCTGTGTGGGTGGAATAGTTGAACATGCCTTAGTGGAAAAATGTGTTATATCACAAAAAATAACATTATAAATTGAGGCTCGCATAGTTTTATGTACTGATATCCAAATTTGATTTCCAGAGTTTATATTTTAAAATGCATATCACGTATTCTTAGCCCTTGTCTGGAAAAAAAGGTCTGATATATTAACTACTGTTACATGCGTGGTAATGGATTTTGCTGTTTTTTTTCGCCAGATGTATTTTCTCTTTATTCGTCACGAATGTTTACAGTTTGGCTCCGCTTTAAGCTTTCGTGTAAGAAAACACAGAAACTCTGTTAGACTGCAGTAAGATTCGACTAGAAAAAATACAGAAAAGCTAAGCACGTGTGTCTTCATATCTCAACCAAATTTATGACAAAATAATGATATGAGGATAAGTGAGGTTTCAGAGTCTCATGGCGGCGAAAATGAAGATGGCCTTCTTCTGGGATGTTCCGCCATGAAGTCTGATAGACGTTTACTGGCGTTTCAGCGGTACTTACTGCATCCATCATCAGGACGATGAGTAGAAATATGGATATAGGCATCTTTAAAACATAAATATAGATGATGCTGTCATGAATGTGGCAGAGTTTTTATATTTGGGAATGGCAGTACTGAATAGAAATTATATTCACGTGGAAATGAAAGAGTAATTTAAGTTAGGAGGATGCTTGATGTCATTCATTTCAAAATTACGTACGTGCCATCCTCCTGTCTAAAAACCCATCAGGCAACGACGGGGAAGATTTAGTACAAGTGCCACATTTGGGAACACCAAAAAATTGGTGGGCCTGCACAACTTTTAAAATTATTTCTACAGAAGATGATAACAAATTTAGTCTTAAAATGCTGATATATGTGATTTACAATTAAATACATCGAAGGCGTTTAGAACTGTCTGCACCCGAAACAAATGTTGACGATGGGGGTGACAACAACTTCGAACTTCTCGCCAGCAACATTTTTAACTTCGAAAAATTCCGTGACGTGGCTAACAACTTCTTCGTCTGATTACGTACATCTGTGAAAGGTTATTTTCTGCTACGAATTCTCAGAAATCGCATCGATAAAATCAATGTTCCCTTTTTGAGTCTGAAAATAAATCAATTTAACACGAACCAGATACTACACCATTAGCAACTACGTATATTAAGCAGCAAACATGACACAAACAGTTTATTTGAAATTCAATTTAACGTCGTATTATCTGTACTAAATGAAATACTTTAAAATCGCACTAATAAAACTTATGGGCACGTAAAACTACAGCTGATATTATTCCTCTGGTTTTGGCTCTAGAAGACGAGTGATTGTCAGTTTGTGAATTTGGATTCTTCTGCGTGCGGTTAATCATGTGTGAACGTCTGCATGGAACATGTGGGCACGAGTCTTTTCGTAAGTGCCAGAGAATTTTTGATTCGTCAATGCTCTCGCAATAAATCTTTGGCGATTTCTTTTGTGAAAGTATCAGCAGTCGGAGGTGTGCACATAATATCCTTAATTATGGGGTTGGCACTTTTCTTTCACAAGTGCGTAGTCTCCAGAAGATATGGCCAACTAAAACTACCCACTGTCTGTTGCCTGTGTAAAATATGTGATACTGATATAAAGCATTGTTAAGCAACTTTCTCACTTGTAAAAGGTGGACTCGTCCAGTTTCTTTCCTCAGAGCCATCGCAGGATACAGAATGACTAATTAAGGACATTAACAAAATATTAGACAAAAACTAGGATAAGACAGACATAAGTGCAGTATTAAAGGCCTTCCCAAAGAAATGACAGGAATAGTCAGAAAGAATTTCTGACAATCAAACTCCAAAACCGCTGTATCAATTTAAACCGATGGTCAGAAAATACCACGGACGTCTGACATAAAGAACATAATGAGTCCTTGTGTCCGGGACAGCTAAATTCTTGCTAACGAGGTGACAGAGTGGAGTAGTGAAATAACATTTTAAGACCAAAATAGAAGGAATGGTCTGTATAATTCCCCGGCTAATATAAGACTCTGAAGTGATTATTAAATTATAGTAATATTTGTTGTAAATGCGCACCACGTTGACATACGCTCATTGGTCTCCCTCCAGTCCTGGGTCGGCGAAAGGTGATTGCCCATTCTGTTTGTTTACACCAAGTTCGTTCTTGGATAAAACAGAGAATAGTACGTACACCTCGAACAGATCGTATTGCCTCTGTTGAGCGAGATGGAAGACGTTTCACCTGACGTCATAGCTCGCTGCATTCTGCGCAACGAAGGTTAAGTCTCATGTCATTCTGAACGAGCTATATAATTGCATTCAACACAATGGCAATATTTGCTCTCACGTTTGTATGCACAAGGTGAGAGGGAAACGAAATTATGACATCTTTAAAACTTGTTTCTTCTCTCAATGTTAAATTCTTGTGTGCCATTGGTTTTCTTTTATCGTTAGAAGCGGAATGTAACTTGGGGAAACATAATTATAAAATAATATTACCTGATAAATAACTTCTGCACATTCCTGTGACACACACCTTTCGAGAGAAGTCAGAAACAATTTCTGATGTCGTTATAAATAATGTGTTATTTATGACAGTGTTGGGTGAGGCCAGGTTTATGATTCTCGACGAGGCGATTGTCAGTCTATTGCAAATGGTTCTTAAGGTTTTTTCATACCTGTGACGATAGTCACCCTTCCGTATCGAATCGCAAGCCCCAAAGTTATAAAATCACCCAGACGTCAAATTAACCAAAGCCCTCCATCGGACCCTGTCCTGGGCCAACAAAGTCCAGTTTCCTTCAACTCCTATCTCGGATAGATCCCGCCTGAGATTATCCTCCCATCTTCGTCTAGGTCTCCCCAGCGGTCTCTTCCCTTCAGGTTTCCCAACCAGTACCCGGTGCATACCTCTTGTCCCATCCATGCGCGCTACATGTCCCGCCCATCTCACTCTTCTTGACTTAATCACCCTCACAATACTGGGGGCGCAGTACAGATTTTTAAGCTCGTCATTGTGCAGTTTTCTCCACGCCCCATCGTCTTCCCTCTTAGGCCCAAATATCCTCCTCAACACCCGATTCTCAAACACCTGCAATCTGTGTTCCTCCCTCTGAGTGAGAGACCATGTTTCGCACCCATACAAAACATGGGAACACGTATTAAAAATACTAATGAATTACTGCAATAATATTCATTAAATTAGTGAGATATTTGAAACTGCTTTTGAATCGTTGGTCTTTTAACACGAAGATGACTGTCTTGTGGACTGTAGTGCCGTGTAGTCTGATAGAAGTTTACCAACGTTTCAGAGGTCCTTGCTGCCTCCATTATCAGGGCTATCATCTACCAGACTACATGGCGCTGCAACCCAGAAGATAGCTGGCCATCTTCGGACTCACCGCCCTGAAAACTTCAAATCCTACTTTTAACATCGAGATTAATTTCTGTTGTTTAGATTCACATGCATGTCTCTAAATTATCAGTAAATTTCGTTTTAGTTAATCAGGCTTAAATCTCCGAAGTGGTATTTCTGCTTAACATTTTACGATGTAAATGTGTGCTTTTCTTATCTGCCATCTTGCGTTGTACGTGGAATCAAATGTTAGAAAAGCATACAAGTGCTCTTGAAATTATTTACGCCTGAGATTGAAGCTAGTGAACAATTTTGGTTATAAATTTTACGTAACCATGGATTTCGTAATAGAAACCGATTGCGTAGTATTCTTAGGAATATGAAATCTAAGGGGCAGAGATGGGCTAAACAAGTATGTGACTAAATGGGAAGGATAAAACATGCAAACAATATTTTGATGCGGAAATCCTTTAAGAACGGCGACTTTAAAGGGGATATTATGATATAATTAAAATTAATTTAAGGGATGCAGGCTAATAGCATGGGTAATTATGGGACTGGCTCGTTTATTTTGGTGGTGTTGGTATTAGCTTTGTTGTAACTTAAGGTTCAGGCATTTGCGAGTTATACTTGAAGTCACTAAATTGCATGTTTTAAGGTCACAACTAAATCGTACAACGCTGCAATCCGAAGATCGGAACGCAGACGAGTAAAGACAGATCTCGCATCGTAGCAAACCTAACAGCGCTGTACTGGTGACTTAGATTATGGAGGTAAAGTCCTGCCGTGGCCTTTTAATTATTCAATTTGGTAACGGCCATTAGAGTTTATTGGTACTTACGTAAAAGGTAGGCTGTTAATAACACTGGAACAAGCGTATAATAAATACAATTTTGTTTTCGGAGTTGAGCCGAGTCGAATGTTAAACATTATTAAGCGTTTCGACAACCGTTGCATTTGCCATTTTTAATGTAAATATGTATATCCGAGGGTTTATAACTAGAAATGGTGTTCAGAATTGGTGCTCATTAGATTTTGCTGCACTGGATTTGTCCCTTATCACAAAATGGTTTGTCACTGCTTATCTGTGGCCTGTCTACAAACAATACATAGCCCCCAAAGCCAATTGAATTTCATACCACGAAGTCGACATTGAAATCACACAACTTCATTTTAATTCTTATAAAGTTTCAGTTGTTCTGTTTTAATTATAATGTGATTATTTTTTTCAAGGACTATTAACAAAAACATGATGTGCTTTAATGTCGGATACTTTGAAGTGTACTGTTTGGATATATTTATTTAATTAAAACAACTGTTATATCAAAACACTTGGAAAATAAATCGTATTTAGATTTAGAAGGGGTTTGCGGTTTATGATAACGCGTGTCACGTTTTATAATATTCAGCATCGCAGGAACTGATTTTGTAAATAATAGTGGAATTATATGGATATGTGTGTCTCTTAATTTGAGCTTTTACATTAATGTCACTTTGACACGGGAAATACATTCTCTAGTAATGTGCCCATTTACACAAACTGGATTTCTTACGACGCTGTACACGTAACTGGACTCGAAGCTCAGTTATTGCTCATTTGATTACCATACAAACGTCGCTGTACACAGAGCCATCAGAAATTACGTTTACTTTAGTAATCATTTGCCTTTTCAAAAAACGTTTCAGATAAGTTATAAATATTTAAGAAATATACGAGGCGCGTCCCAAAAGTAAGTTTCCCACTCGTCCCACAGCTAGCAAACCTTATATTGCGCGAAGCGACTGTGCATACGTGATAGAGCAATGACGTAGCATGGCGCATGCACTAACGATACTTCCCGCGTTCTCACAGTAGCATCGTTGCAGCTGTTGAAGATGCAGGTTCTTATTCCAGCTCCCGCCGACTGTGAAGTGCGGTCAGTGATAACGCTAGGCCGCACACGGCTCGACGGACAGCAAGTCTCCTGCAGGAGTTCAGCTGGGAGGTGTTTAATCATTCACCCTACAGCCCGGACCTCGCTCCCAGTGATTTCCATCTTTTCCTACACCTCAAGAAATTCCTGTCCGGTCAGCGTCAGCGTTTTGAGAATGACAGAGAGGCGGAGATGGTTGTCACACAGTGGTTCCAATCCCAGGCGGCAGACTTCTACGACCCAGGTATTCAAAAGTTGGTCCCACGGTATGACAAATGTCTCAATTCCGGTGGCGAATATGTTGAAAAATAGCTGGACACTTGCTGTATCTGTTGCAATAAATATTTCCATGAAATTGTGTCTTGTTTCTGTAAACGGCTCCAGGGAAACTTATTTTTGGGACGCGCCTCGTAGATACCTAATCTCAGCATTGTGTACTCGCTTTGCACACTTTATTACACTCACTGAGTTTAATTTGACCGCGTTCATTACTTCCTTTTCGTTTACACACGTGCAAATGGAATTTCTTTCGTCCCACTTGCGGACGACTTGCCGTCCGACATAAAGTGCCTCAGAGGCTACAGAAACGGGTTATTTGTATCCCTGAAGCTATTTGAATATTTATCTAACACACACACTGAGATCCTTTAGACAGTGTTTCCATTCACTGGTGCATATTAAGGGCAAATTCTGTCGCTTAAGGGCGTTTAGGATGTGTGGAGATAGAAAGTATAGTATCTTTCATATTGACTGTGTCTTATATATTTAATGTTCGTTAGTTTCCGTCAATTCAGAGCGTTTTTAATTTCTTCATATCCTGTGTAGAAATCTAACTCCATGGAACACACTTCATCTTGACAAACTGTTACCCCGTTCAGCTAGTCAAGAAATTATCTGTCTTTCATGAAGTCAAAGTGTATGAACGCGTTTGCAGGAATTTCTGGAACCATGTGAATCCAGACCAGATCTAACAACCTATTTATTTGAGTTACATTTTAATATTATTCTCCCGCATGCGACTATCACTTTCAGGTGTTTTCTATCCTTTCAGATTTATATTAATATTTATATGAATTTCTCATCTTTCTTATGCCATGTTCTTGCTAACGCTCCTGATTTGACTAATAAACACACAGTTGTAATATTTCATGTTCTTATACCCTGATTAAAATAGCAATGGAATCAAATATATTAATCTTTATTTGATAGAAAATTAAAGGTGCAGTATTTTGTAATATTATTAACAACAAAATGCCCTTTCAACTTAAATTTTTATTGTTCTTGGAAATTTAAAACCAGTGTAACAACGAAAAAAATAAAGCATGTAGATTATCCGAATTTGGAGCTCTAAATGATACAAGTTGTGTGTGTTTTAGCATTGTATAAGAATGAGTTTGCTATACACGGAAGAACAGATCCGTATGTCTGTAGTACTTTCTGTAAGAAAGCGAGAATATTAAATCCCGTAACAAAGAACAGTTGCAAAATGCTGATTAAATTGTCATTATCTGCTCTTCCTGAAACAGGTGGACACTTCCGTTACCTATTCTCGATAATTGGTGTTACTCATCCGTGACTGTGACATGACGGAGAATTTTCTGCGAGTCAAGGAGGTTTTTAAACGTAATCCTATTTACCTTTCTGCATTAGCTTACACATGTGATTCAGAAAGAGAAACATGGTCTGAAGAGGTTCGAGGACACGTAGGAGACAAAATAACAAATGACTTGAGAAAATTACGTGATGAGGAAATCGTATTTTTAATTTGCTCAGAGGTTATAGTAAGACTGCTGAAACAACCCGTTCTGGTGGTGAGACTTAATGTCGTCCAGTGGTCTGAAATGAAACTCTGAAGTCTCCAATAGAAAATTCAAAGTTTTTGAGACTGAAGAGGTGACGAATATCAAAACAAAATTGCCAAACCGATGCTGCACTGTCTTTTTGATATAAAATAAACTATCCTTTACACATTTGTTCCCTTTCCTCTACCGAAACAAGCAAATGACCGAGAACCCTGTCTTAAAAGTTTTTGGTTTATGCCAGCGTGTTTGTTGGAAAAAGTCCAAATTCACCGCGAAAATCAGATTTTGCGCCTTTCAATACATTCATCTATTTTGGTAAAATAATATCTTGTCAGTAAGAAAACTATTACATTACCCGCTGTTCTCCCACTGATTTTTCCCTTGTGACTTGTTCGCATTTCCAAAAAAGTATAGCTCTTTCTGAGGCGGGTTTCGTTTCGAGTGACTTGAAGACGTTCAGAGCAATATGACGACAGTATTGGAAAGACTTATTGGAAAATTATTTCTAGCATCGTTTAACATTACGGAGACGTTTGAATACGAATAGGCCTCATTTGAAGGTGACCATATCAACTGAAGGTTATTAGTTAGTATACAGCAGTCCGTTTAAATTTAATTGTCAGGACTCGGTTCACTTGTTTTATTAGCATTCTACCTAATTACTGAGATCCGTGATCTGTCAGCTGTGACGATAGAATAGAAGTTACAAGAAAACTTATTGTTAATGTTTCGTCGTCGTCAAATCCACAGAGGAAGCGAAACGGAATCAAGAGTGACGATCCGTGAATCACTTTCTGTGTAGTAGCGGAAAGTAAATTGCCGGAGAACGAACCATCTCTCTAGAGATGGGTCTCCACGCCACTGACTGCGGTTTATCGGCGGTACCAGGTGTAAAAAAATGGAATTTAGAGAAAATTTTTAGAGAGAAATTTTTAACTACGATACAATCTTGATTAGTCATCATTGTGATGCGAGCCTGATAGTATAACACCGTAGATAACACATGACGAAAGAATGTATAACATTTATCTATATTTTGGTTAGTCTATATATTGTTTAATAGCCACGGTGGTCTAGCGGTTAGAACGCTGGCCTTGTAATCCTGGGGTCTCGGGTTCGATTCCCGGCGGTGCCCGAATTTATAACTTGTGTTGGGCAAGGCCGTGGTCTAGGCAACACGGAGTTTTCCTCCGTGGCATCCCAACAGTTACTCCATTCACACACAGAAGAAGGCAATGGCAAACCACTTCTGGATCATCTGCCAAGAACGTATATGAACAGGTCCCAGTCCGAGAAAAGGATGGAAGGATCCTGTTCATATGGACCTGTCGTCAGACAGAACACTAAATAAATAAATATATTGTTTAATCAGAATGAAATACTTTAGAAACACTGTACTAGAACAGATTTGCTACAATACGTCTGCGAAGTCAAAGACAGGCTAGTGTACATTCCAGGGGCAATGGCATTTATGCTTCCAATGCTCTGTTTTCTTGTGTTGGCATAGAAACCATCAACACCATAAAATATAGGAAACACCGGCCACAACTAAACGCAACACGGAATAAACTTGTTTATTATTTTCATTTCACGATATCATAGCTTTAAAAAATGAAACACGATAGCCAAGCCAGACTCCTTGCAGTAATTTAAAGTGAAGGAAATCGATCACTTATATTAGCGGTCAGTATCACATTCAAAACCAATGACCGTTGTAATACGTAAGTTGAAGAAACTAGTTTTGTAAAATCATATCCTGGAGACAGGTACAGTCATTTCTTTGTTTAAAGTAAGAAGGGGTAATAAGATACTGGAAAATTATTACTTAAATTTTATGGACAGGAACATGCTTGCTCACAGTAACTAATTTCACGGAGCCAGAGCCTTTGTTGAGCAGCTGTGGTCATTCAGCTGTTCTAGAAATTTCGCGCCTTCTTTGGAAACCGGAAGTTCATTATCGTATTGACAACATCCAACCACCGGACTCCGTCCTGTATCTGTTGAATCCAGTCATTTTACAAGTTGCTTTTTCTCGCTTCAAGTTTTCCAATTGAAATTCTCAATGCCTTGTGCAGTCTACATGTCCCGCCCATCTTATCTGTCTTGATTTGATTACTATAATAATAAGTGGCGAAGGGTATCAATTATGAACCTCCTTAATCTGCAGCTTTCTCCGTTATTCTGTTACAATTATTCTCTCTCTTGTGTCTAGATTTTCTCCTGAGCACCCTGTCTCAGGAACCCTCAACTTGTAATCATCCCCCAGGGCGACACCCATACAAAATAACAGATAAAACCAAAGTTTTTAGATACATCATAAGGTGATCGACACTGAACTGCACTAAAGTAAGCATTACCCGAATTTAATCTGCTCTTAACTTTGTCATTTGTAGTGACGACTTATGTTTTATTTTTCTGGGGCACCCCTGAAGCAAAATTTAATATAAAATTTCTAAATTGTATGACGTAATTTTAGCTTCTTGAAATGTAAATTTACCCGTCATAGGTTTCAGCGTAAAGAAAACAATTTTAAAACTTTTTTAGTCGTTTTAATAACACGTTATTGCTAATACATACTTTCCCCAAGACTGTTTTCACACAATATTTCTGCGTGTTAATGGCCTACCTGTCTTTATTAAAATAATTAAGCGTAGCAAAACACGTCCTGTAAGTGGATGGAATGTATTAAATGCTTATTTACCTGACTAGTCGAGTTTTTTATTTCATTCGTTTAAACACCTTCTTATTAAGACCGGCAGAGAAGAAGGGATTTGGGCCCGGTCTACCAATTTTTTTTAAGACCCCGTCTTCCACGCCTCTCTAATCCACGTGCCGGCAAACTACCTACTCTACCAGGGCACTTTTTTATTGACGGGTAACCATTAATGAAAAGGCTATGACTGAAGCTACGTATTTTTCGCATTTTGGAAAACAGCGTTGAATTGGAAACAGATTCTGTGATGTTTCTGTCATATATATATATATATTATTTTCTCACTCATGCATAAGTTTAGGCTATGTACTATCAGCATACCTGAAATGCGAAAGCAGAATATATGTTCGACTGCCACTCACTCAGAGGGAGGAACACAGATTGCAGGTGTTTGAGAATCGGGTGTTGAGGAGGATATTTGGGCCTAAGAGGGAAGACGATGGGGCGTGGAGAAAACTGCACAATGACGAGCTTAAAAATCTGTACTGCTCCCCCAGTATTGTGAGGGTGATTAAGTCGAGAAGAGTGAGATGGGCGGGACATGTAGCGCGCATGGATGGGACAAGAGGTGTGCACCGGGTACTGGTTGGGAAACCTGAAGGGAAGAGACCGCTGGGGAGACCTAGACGTAGATGGGAGGATAATCTCAGGCGGGATCTATGGGAGATAGGAGTTGAAGGAAACTGGATTTTGTTGGCCCAGGACAGGGTCCGGTGGAGGGCTTTGGTTAATTCGGTGATGAACCTTCGGGTTCGGTAAGCCATCTAGTTAGTTAGTTAGTTAGTGCCAGCATTGCGAATTGTAGCACTTTATAGTCTTGTGGTTTACAGACGTTTCAGAGGTCTCTGTTGACGAAGGTAGCAAGTACCGCTGAAATTAAACTTCTACCAGACTAGATGGCGTTACAACCTAGAATTGACATCTTAATTCTATAGTAATTAATATTTTAAGCGGGGAGCTACCCCCTAAGTGGCGTGATTGTTCCGGCCACAAGTCTTCATTAGCTCGGTATAAATCATAATAGACCTAACTGTACGTAAATGCATAGTTTACATGAATGTGTTACTAATTATCTGTTTTTCTGAACAAATTGTAGCATGAGGAGTTAGTGTGGGGACTGAAGTAGTTCTGTTTATTATAACGGACTCTACTGTTCTGTGTTTGACAGGAGAAATTCCAACATCTTCAGCAGATAGAGCTGGTCCTGGCACGAAGACGTACGGTGAAAAGTTATGACCGATGCGTATTACATTAAACATTAGTTTTCTTTCACTTGTTAACAAATACATACGCGAAATTCCTTTTAGCTTTCTACATAATCAGATAATTCCGTGTGTGTTCAAACAGGAATCTCTGTTTAAAATCTCACACTCATTAAATTTACAACAGATATAAACTTTATGATTCTTTATTAATTTCTCTGGTCGATTTCTCTGAAACTCCAAACGTCTCATTAAATACATCAGTGATAATACAGTACAGTTGACTTGTTATACGCGGGGTTTGTGTTAGTGAGAAACGCCGCGTATAACAAAAACGCGTAAAACAGGAAACTTGTGTCATTTCCATGTATTTTCTGAGTTGTGCACCGTACGAGGTCTTAACTTGTCGCCGGAGGCAGAATGTGAGGCGAGTCTTAGAAAATGCGAGAGGAACTAAGTAAGTGAGTTTGCGCGGTATCTTCTACGTCAGCCGCGGATAAGATAGCAGGTTAAGTCGCAAAACTTGTACTAAAGGTTCCGCTTAGAAGGCCTAGACGTAGATGAGAGAAACTATTAAATTGGTCCCAAAGAAATAGGATATGATATGTGTATTAGATTATTCTGGCTTAACATAAGGTCTTGGGGTGGGTTTTTGTAATAGTGTAATATAATTTTTCGTTTCATAAAAGGCAGGGAATTTTTCATCATTTTAAGAACTCTGAAGAAGTTTGTTATGTTTTCATTTAACTTAATTGTATGTCTTGTTGCTCGTAGGACTAGGATTCAATGTGTAACACTTTAGCAATGAATTCATGATTTCACTTTTATACTGAGATATAAGAAGTTCAGAAAATCAGGTGATCCGTAAAAGGCTGCAAGGTTAATTGTCAGTCTCTCTGTAGTTGTCGATATTTACAGCAGATTGATAAGAATTTCACGCGACCTGCGACTCCACAGTGTTTGTCAAAAGTCACCCTAAAGTTTTTAACTTGCCTCTATCCTATTCAGAACGTATTGATTTCGAATTTTTTCTATGAAATCTGTTTATCGTGATTGAGGTTGTGGTTGTTTAAGACCAAAGGCGCGTGTAATAAGGCCTCAGGAAAGTAATTTTGGTCGAATTAGTTCCGCGGTGGTGTTCGGTCTCGGTCGTTAGTCTGAAAACCTAATGACATGAGATCACATGGCCGACCTAGGCGTCATGGGACTATTATGTTAAATTATATTAGATCTTAAAAGGTAGCGTGTGGATTAGATTAATCTGGGCTCGTCTAGCGTCCAATGACGAGTTTCTGTGGACAGAATAATGAACTTTGATATCCATACAAGATAAATTATTTGTTAATCAGGTGTTTGAGATTTTAGTTCTTACAACTGCGAAGATATTGATACTCTGAAAATGGAGACAGTGTGTTTTTCCGAAGCTTTGATATCTGCATACATGTCCACAACACGTTAAAACGCACAAGACCACCATCGATGTCGAGTGGTTAGACCTCGGGAAGTCCTAATTTTAATTCTCGACCTCGAAACCGGCTTTGCCGACTGAGGTTTTCGGTAGATTTCCTCAGTAACACCAGATAAATGCTGAATTTGTACATTAAAACAGGTCACGACTCTTTCCTATGTATCATTTTCAGTTCATTGTTCATTAATCATGTTATTGTTAAAAGAATGGGACTTTCTCTATGGAGATTAACTAAAGATCTTTATTGTAATTTTAGAGGCATTTTTTTTAGCAAATACCGGTACAGTGAATAACTTAACGATGTACTCATAAAACAACATTAACTTATTGATTCAAACCCCTTTCACATACTCGAAAACGAAGCCTGTAAGGCGGCCTGTGCATTTAACTTGTACTATGATGTGGCCCTTATTGACGACCCCAGTTCCTTTCACGAGGTCAGATGACGGAGAGCCTGTTACGTTGAATATTTATGTGACTTGGAAGACCCGCCCAATCCATATTAATACCACAGATTTATTAAATAAAATCGATTTTAATTAGAATTAAAGCCATGCAACGATGAAATTGGTTGTGAATGATGAATAAATAACCGTTATTAAGTTCGTCCGTTCTACGAGCAGTTGCTGACACAAAATTCTTTGTCGTATCTGAAAAATCTTTTCCACTTCTTTTCATAACTTGTGCAGGTTGGAGCATAAGTATCTGTTAATCTGCAGTGTGTTCCGCTAACACAAATAGACTGCATAGTAAAAGCTTCTTGGATGTCCTCTGTTGACTTAAGATTCAACTGTGAAAATGTATTCAATTGTTTTCCTTTTTTAGTTTCTGAATTTTTATAATGTGACTTATCTTTAATTTAATTACAATGCCTAGTGTGACTGCGATTACAGATACTTCAAAGAACAGCTCCGTGCATGGTAGAGACAATTTCACATGAAGCTGTCCACACGGTGACATATGAGACCCAAGTTTCTTTCACAGACACCTTTCTAATTTCTTCTGGTAGATATTTACTGATAATTTAGATGAGCTTACACATTCCATAATGATTTATATCTTAAATGCGTCATGTTTGTGTTTTATTGATACAATATTTTTTATTTTCCGTCTATACACAAACTTAAAATAATGTTGTTAAAATTACTTAAAATTATAACATTCTCAGTAGATACTGCATCTTGTTACATTTTTTGTTATCGACGACATGTTTCAATGTGTATTACATCATCATCAGGTCGATCAATTTTAATATATTTTAAAAACTGTTGTACATCTTGCGTTGCGTATATTGATTAATTTGATTTGTTTTTGTCTCTTCCTTTAAATTTGGAGGTTGTGCTTGGATGTTTTATATCTGTAAAATTAATTTTCAAATCGTGATTTTGGATATTGACATAGGAAATATAAAAAATGTAACAAGATGCAGTATCTACTGAGAATGTTATAATTTTAAGTAATTTTAACAACATTATTTTAAGTTTGTGTATAGACGGAAAATAAAAAATATTATTCCATAATGAGTATGGAATATCTACAATTCTTGTATTTCTGTGTTTCTTCATTCCAGATAAAATTTCGTATCAATAAACCATATATAATTCGCAGTAAGTTACTTGTTAATGTAACCGCCCTCGAATATTAAGCGTATTTTTAAGAATATCTGTATTTTAGACACATTACGTTAAACTATGTTGTATTATAAAGGTTATAAATATATATTAATTATGTGGATATAAACGTACATTGAATGCAAATTGTGATAATTAAAATTAAAGAAATCTTTAGTTTATTTAAACAAGAAATGACAGTTAATTGGTGAACAGAAACATTACTAGAATAATTACCTACCAGACTTTAGCAGTAAACGTCACATGTAGTCAGATTGTCAGGCTCCCACGCAGAAGTAAGCGAATAGACCCTAAATAGTAAGAGACCATTCACCGCAGGATAAACATCTACTACCACATCAAGTCGATATACAGGTAAGCTATAACGTCATTGTATATAGCTTCTAAATTGAATGCGCCAATGATGTAAATTTAAATATTAAACTTTTCGTTCAAAATTCGTGTATTCGCATTATACATTTAAAATGAATTAATTACCTCTAGAGTATGTGGTTCGACGTAATGTATCTGAATTACAGGTATTAAATGTAAGAAGCATAATAACATATCAGAGAGATAGAATGAGAAAGTAATTTATTCCCGAATGAGATTTGGTGTATTGATACGATAATCTGTATCTCTAAAGAAGAAACATGAAGATAGGCTATAAGAATTTTAACTTTGATACTCCTTATGGAATTTATCACGCATCTCTTGGATCTGTAGCGTGTGGAAAAAATTAGTAATTATAACTCCTGGTGGTAGAAATTTTTTGAATGATTATCATTCAAACATAACAATGTATGGTATGTAATTTACTAGATATATTATAACGGTATGGAAATCAACTTTAAATAGACGTAAATGTGTTGCAAATCCCATGCCTTGAAAAACGAATGTCTTGTAACTTGGATTCTTAGTTGTTGCAACGTATAGTCTGGTAGTTTACCGACGTTTCAGAGGCACTTGCTGCCTCCACCATCAGGACTTATTGTCCTAATGATGGAGACAGCAAGGACCTCTGAAACGTCGGTAAACATATACTACAGAAGGCGCTAGATCCCATCAGACTAATCTTATATTTGCTGCCTTGGAAATCTGCAGTATCAAAAACTTCAAATATTTTATGTGCAGTCGTGCTTAAAATTTAATTTCAAATCCTATTACGGCGTTTTCTCGGTTTTAGTACTGCAGAAATGCGTTGTTGTAAATAAATAAGAGTAGGTACGTTAACATGAATGCATTTGTATCGCATACGATATATATTTTGTCTCTTTATTCCATTCTCAGGACGAATCGACTTTTATTATTTAAGTTGGCATCAAAACGGGATTACTCGGCCTTCTGAAGTAGCTTACGTAAACATGTTTAGGCCTGTCAGTAATGGTAACATTTGAGTCTGTGCTGTTCAGTGTGAGAGACACAGGAAACAGGACAGGCAAGTTTGTCCAGTGATCAAAGTTGGCGGTCGTCCAAGAACCCCGTCGCAAGAGAATGTAAGAATTATTTCATGGCTTGTTTCGCTTGTAAATTTCGATTCTCATATCAGAGCTTTTGGTTTCCTTTGAATTTTGATACTTTTGGCATTCCATGTTTATGGTTTCAATGCAGGCTTATAGAATTTTAAGTAAAAGTAAAGTAAAGTTTGTCCCACTATACGCCATGTAGGCGTTTGGGGGGAGTGGAGGTATAGCTCCTCTCTTCCTTGACCTCGGCACTAGATGGGGGTGAGTGGTCGGTATCACGCCCCGGCCGGCTTTACCCCCGGGAAAGGACCCCGCTCCGGTCCCCATTGTAGAGAAGGCTGGGTGGGCCCCAGAGCCGGTCTGGACGCAGAGGCTAGAGGATAAATCCTCTGCCCCCGTCGGGGATCGAACCCCGGCCGTCCAGCCCGTAGCTAGTCACTATACTGACTGAGCTATCCCGGCTCATATAGAATTTTAAGTACTTATATAAAAACAAATTTAAAACAAATTAATTTTTGATATTTTCCAACTGCTTTTGTCGACGTAAATTTATGTTGTGATGTCCTAAAGAGTGCGGAAGGCCATGTTCGTAATTTACCCAGGGTCTACCGTTGCTTTAAAGCGTCCGTTACTATTTTGAGGGCAAGTAAATCAGTGAACGTTGAGAAAGGC
>NW_019060337.1:677604-693893 GCF_000696155.1 Zootermopsis nevadensis | reverse complement strand
GAGAATGGAAAGAAATTAAAAGACACTGACGTAATGTCAGAGTTATTATGTTGCTAGACCTTTCACGAACAAGACATTTTTACTAAATTGTTCTTGAACGTGATAATGATACCAACTAAAAACTTCGCGTGATCTCGTCTGTCGTGTCTTATCACGAGTAAATTGCTCACTCCCTTGTAACTCTCGGCGATTCTGTACGCGTATTGAAGTGGTTTATTGTTTGAAGACGTGAATTGATGGGTGTTGACGTGTTTGTAGCGTCACAAGTATCCTCTATGTGGCATTAATACGCTCAGACGCAGACAGACTCTGTAAAGTACTTATTTGATATCTAGAAATTTATAAAGTTTGTAATATCGGTGCATTAAGATTCTTTAAAGAAAGGAAATTGATTTAGGGTGTCTGAGAACAAATATGGAATAATTTGGACAAAGAAAGGATATTCTTATTTGTCATCCAATATGATCTTTTCAATTAAAGCCCATATAATTTATGCAGTTGGAACAGAATCGTTAAATAATCTAAGAATCGCTTAGGGTAAAGAATTCCGTACACACTGCACAGGAAGAGAGAAAAATCCTTTCCCAATCCAGGAATCGAAACCCGACCTTTAGTCCATACCAAGTACCACTGGAACTTCGTTAAATGCAAGATAGTGTATTTTTTGTATCGGTTTTAGTTTTCTGGGTTGTAACACCGTGTAGTCCTTTAGGTGGTTACCAACGTTTCGGAGAAACATACAACCACCATCGTCAGGATTACGTCCCTCCAAAATGGTGGTAACCCACGACGTCACAACCCAGAAAATTAAGTTTCACCACCGCGAGGATCTCAAATCTCACATTACATTATTTATCTTAAATTTTTATATCAAGTTGGCTGTCGTGTGTAATAAGTGATACATACCATATATTGCTCGTAACACATCTAGCAGTGTATGGTTTTACGCTGGGCATGCGTGCTAAGTGAAGACGAAACCACATTGACACTCTTACCTGTAACATATAAAGGAAAGAAAACATTAGAACGTACTCTTAGTATATCACTGCTGTGTCCTGAAGCTAGACTTAGGTTGGTTTCTGTTTAGAAAGTAACTACGTCGTTTGTGATAGCAGTAAAATATTACTGATTACGTTACATTTGTTTCTTTGCGCGAATATTCAAAGTAATAGAATAATTGTCGGTTATCGATCGATCATTTTATGTATTAAGATCTACACAAAGTAACGCAGTGTCTGCTAGCAACCAACCATCTGACAGACAGGACTGAAGGAAAGTAGTAGACTTAAGGACTTTATATAGGCAAGATTTATAGAATATTTTATTTTGTAAAATGTTAATTGCTTTCTTTGTATTCCGATTATTTTACTAGGCTCGTCTTATCATAGCGAAAATAAAATTTGTTTAACGGAATATACGCCTAAATATCCCACCAGATGGCGAAGTAATTATTTATTTAAAGAAGCTTTGAGCTTCGAATATAATAATATACTATTTTATATCACCAAACGTCACAAATTAGAAAGATTAAGGATTTTAATATTAGACGAGATAACGTGGTTAATATTTAGTACGAAAATGAAGATGCAACGGAGATAGTAAGGTTTGTGAGCTGAAAGAACACAATGGCGTTCCGATTTATTTATTATTCCTACATACGATTTAACCGTTAGAAACAATCTTATTGTTTTACTTTCATTACGTTTCATTTTATACAGGAAACAACAATGGAACATTAATTAAAATTATATCTTTAGTATCGAGATATGAATGTGCTTAGATAGACGTTTATCCCCGACGTGCATTTTTATACTAATTTGCATAAACGAACACGTATTGTTACATTGTTTTTTCGATATAGAATTTTGTTATCGCTGCAAATTAAAAATTCAGTGCAGGAAAGAACCGCTAAATGTCGAATGATCGACTCTTTTGTTACCTTTTATAATGCATAAAACATTGAGATACAATTCGTTTTGCTTTGCTTGGAATTCTTACAGAGCACTTTTACCGAAACAATCAGGTCATACGGCTAGATGACAGTGCATTCTCAATTTTTAGGCGCCGAGGAGAAATCACCGTGTAATTTGACTTTAGGCACATCTGTTTTATATTAAACAGCTGATAAATTCCATGAGTGGTAAGATGGAACTTGTAAAAACAGAATTACATACTAGGCTTTGTTTATAAAATAAGCTAGCAATTTGTGCTTTGATAGCGTCTCGCATAAAATACAAACTCGGAAGACAAGGAACATAGCTCTAACGATGGAGATATATTTCTCTCGCATAAAATACAAACTCGGAAGACGAGGAACATAGCTCTAACGATTGAGATATAATTTTTTTTTACAGAGTGTACCAATTAAAACGCAAACCAAACAGTAATCTCCTACTGCAGAACAAAAATTATATCGTTTAATAGATTTTTTAACATATTTCGTGACACTATAATCAAGGTCGCGTTAGTTACTAGGCCGCTACTCTTAAAATTACAGCGCTTTTCATCGTATTACGATGTTACATTTATTCGTAATGTTCTGCATGTCTACGAAGACTGAAAAACCTACAAAAGAAAATCTACAAAACAAATCAATAAATGGTTGCATTGAAATATATAATAGTTTTAAAAATATAAATAACGATAAAAACCTGAAGATGATGCAATAATAGCATCGAAACATGTCGTTAATAATAAGCGCCGAATAAATGTAACATCGTAATACGATGAAAAGCGCTATAATTTTAACAACAACATTTTAAATTAAGTTTGTGTATAGACTGGAATAATAAATACATACTACCAAGAAGACTTAGAACTAATTACTTATTGCGATGAGAAGACCGACAGAAGTTGATATAAAAGCACATCTAGGATTTGAAGTTCTCGTGGCTTTGAGTATGAAGATAGCCGTGTTCTGGTTTGTAGCGCCGTGTAGTCTGGTAGAAGTTTGGCAACGTCAAAGACCTATGAAATTATGGTCAACTTCCACCAGACTACACGGCGCTACAAACCAGAACACGGTTATCTTCGTAAAAAAAACGCATGTCTCGAGAGGTATTCGAAGCAGAGGTCCCTGCTTGTGTCCGCCTTGAGACCGCGCGGAGCTACTGGTCCAAGCAGACAGTCATCAAAAGCAGGGGCTATCCTCTTGCATACACAAGGCTACATCTCTATAGACTCGTAATTTGCATGGTAATGGGGCATGAATTAGTGATGACGACAGTAGTGAGGGCGAGACACAGATAAAGGACGGAAATAAACTCTTGCTTTTTACACTCTCTTCGCCGTACAAAAAAAAGTGTTGGTTCCTAATTGTCCCGTCTGTACCCAGAAAAGAGTAAATGTAGTACTGCTACCCTGACTACGACATCTTTCCATTCCTTATGTAACTTCTGTAAATGGAAAGGATTCGCTAAATAATGTAGCAGTCATCGGCATAGTTAGTGTATTAGTGAATTTATTTTGCGTTTACATGCATAACTAAGCAACACGTTTCACATAGGCCTGTATTTAAGATTTCAAATCTCTATCAAGCCGGACGTTTTCTACCTCAAGTGTTTAGAAGTTCTGGAACTCATTCGAAGCTACCCACCAATTACCATTAGTACCATTATTAGACTGTGACGTATATTGTTACGGAAATCAAGAAATCTAAAGATAACTTCCTTGCAAGGCAATAAAAATATATACATAAAACATTATTTGCAAAAATAGTCTCTTACAGTTTTGTAGAAACAAGCATAAATGAATATGAAGATAATTGTCTTCTTAAATACTGAAGAGTGCAGTACGGTACAAATTCACGGACGTTTCGGAGGTCCTTGATGCCTCCATTGCCTACAAATTTGTGTTCACGTTTCATGCCGGTCCTCCACACACTTTCTTCCGTGACCATGCCTCCCGGTTAAGACGTATTACAACCAGAATACAAGAGATTCAGGCAGAATCGCAGATGGTGCTTGACAGGCTGACAAAGAAAGATTTCCAGGGATGCTTCCAGGCTTGGCAGCGGCGCTGGGATCGTTGTGTTCACTCCCAGGGGAACTACTTCGAGAATGAAGGATGAATTTAATACCTGAGATAAGTGTACGGGTTTTTATAGGCGCAGTCTAGAAACTTTCCGATCGCACCTCGTATCTCGCGTCAGTGGTTGGTTAGCGGCCATGTCCTATTGAAATATCACATGGAACAGGGAGTTGGAATAGTTGTCAGTAAAGACACTGACTTACAGCTTGATATACGGGATTCTCTACAGAGACAGTTTCTTTTTTTGTCAACAGAACAGACAGAATCTGGAGTTCATTAGGCCTCCGCCACAATGTGTGCCGGAGACTGTTTTCTGCGAGATAACTCGGTCGGAAATTGTCTCAGTCCCCCTGTGTTTTAAAATATTTAAATCAACTAATAGAGTTTTGTTAAACTTAGTGTAGTTAAAAAGTCACTGTGTGACGATTGTACCTTCTAATTGAAGCTTTCGTTTTCCGCTTTCCAGTATATTTTCTTATTAATCGATGTACGAGCTTGTGGACTGACTTACCCACGTCATTTGTCTTTAAAGTTTTAACTTTTCTCTTGTGCTGCGAGTATGTAGACCTATTTCAGGCACTACCAGTTTCTCAGCCGTGATTCTGCTTTAGTAAGTTTTTAAGTGATGACGTATTTAGATTCAATTAAGTTTATTCATTTGAGTGTTTGCCAACAGATAAGATCCTATGACAGGTAATCATTCATAAATATATGTTACCGGAAATAATCGAATTCCTTCCAAACTAGTTTTTACTAGGCAGAACTGGAATACCTAACGTAATTAAAATCATAAAAGCGACAGGGGTTTATAGTTTTGTTAAAAAAGTGAAAACAAAACGGAACTGTTTATACGATATTTAAACAAACTAAACATTCTCTTGTATAGAGTAAGTGACCAAAAAAAGAGACATTGTTTTTGCTGAAAATGTCCAAAAAAATCTGTATATGTAATTTGCATCAATGATGTACCTAGCTGAAGAAGGACTATGTCATAGTGAACTGCTCACGCTAAAAATGTAAAAATTCTCTTATTTTCCTTACAGGCACGCGAACACCAAGTGTCCGTAATAGAATGACAATTTATTTCGCCCTAACAAAAGTAATAATTAATAAATCATCGAGATATCTCGTTTGGAATAAATTGTTCTAAAATTTTAAGCAATTGGAAATTGAGTTGTAATTACGTCAAATACCTCTCTGAAAGAACGAAAATAACACAAAGAACACCGATGATAGTAGAGCTACGAGAATTTAAAATACCAAGGGGCAAAGAATGCCTTTATAGAACCTGTGCACTTCGGTAGGGACTCCACCCTCGAAATCTTGTTACACAGGAGGTTCCTCATTTCCGCATATTAACTTAGATAACGACTTGTAACTAACAAACAGATAAGGTCTGACATGCTAACAGTATTTCATTCTCCACGTAGTTACAGTGTTGGAGAAAGTTCTTTTTGTCTACTGTCACAGTTGCCCTAAAACTGTCATTTGTATTTTGTAAGGAAGCGACACTGAATTCCGCACTTGATAACTTTTAATCAGAATGATACAGCGAAGGTTCAAAATGGGCGAAACAGTTGGAATAAGCTTTCTCCTTATCGCTATTAATATTAGAGCTATCTGTTCCGGTAACCAAAGACAAAAGCACCCAGTGAATAGTCTAATGAGCTCAGTATCCAGGCCGAGCCGTCTCATTGTTATGCACGCATGCGCGTAGTAGTGTTTCACAATTGCGTTACATGTGATATTTTCTCAGTTCCTTAGTTTATTTCACATAACGATAATTCCATTGGATAGCACAAAGTCACGGTGAAACCTAAGAACTATTAACGACTTTATGGAATAGTCTTTTAGAGAATCTCACAGTCACTTGGCTAATTAAAAAATTGACATCCTTTCATAAAACCCGAAAGTTAATTATCCTGTTCACTAGACCTGTTTCTGTAACATTAATTTAAATTGATTATATCTTCAGCCACGAAGTCACCGAAGCGGTCTCTTCGTTTCAGGTTTTAAGAGTAAAACTTGTGTCTTCATAACTCGCCTTTTACTTGAATAACCAATTAATATTTAATGACGAGTAAACTGCTCGTCGTAGTTATTCGAGTAACAAGCCAGTAACTCGCATGCTGCGTGCGAGTTGGTTATTGCTGTGCGTTGCTGAAAAGCTGTAGCAAACTGAGAAAAAACAAAATGGCTATTTTCCCAGAACTAATTCGTAAAGTTTGTTGATGCAACTTATATTACACCAACGAATGTTAGTTCAACAAACGATTGATCGTGTATAAAGACGAGGATATAGTTGAAAGCGGTTACAATGACGTACTCCGTCAGATGTTACTATACAATTAAAACACACAATCAACGTATGTCGAGAAAAAATAAGTTGAAGCTCCTAAGGAATTTGAATCACCAACAAAATAGAGTGTATAAAGCAAAATAAACGTAGTTTGCTACTGTACACGTTTTCTGTAGTAACACATCCGACAGAATAGCGGAGAGAAAGCAGCTCAAATCCGATCGATTGTGTTTCCCCCTAACCACGAACCGGAGAGAAAGCAGCTCAAATCCGATCGTTTGTGTTTCCCCCTGTAGTGTAGACAGTTAATCGTATTGGAGTCGATTCAGAGCACTAGCTAGTAACGTCGAATACCATGTGGACAAATACAAGCTAAAATTTATATAAATCCGGCTTCAGAACCGAATATTGTCATCAGACGTGTATCAGATATCCTCAACCTATATTCTTCTCATATAATGAGAGACCAAGTTTGATACTCATATAGAAGATCAAAATCATACTTCTGAATATTTTAATCGCAGGGTTTAAACAGAAGAGGAAGGTTCTGAACTGAAAGAAACCAACAATTCTTAATGTAATTTAGTCTTAATTTCTTCTTGGATGTAATTTTGATTTGTTACTGTCTTTACAGTGTACTTTAACTTCGTCACAATTTGCCACGGAGAAACCGGGGAAGCCCCCGGAGGAAAACTCCGTGATGCCTAGACCACGGCCTTGCCCAACACAAGTTATAAATTTGAGCACCACCGGGAATTGAACCCGGGACCCCAAGCTTACAAGGCCAACGTTCTAACCGCTAGACCACCGTGGACCACCTGCTTTAACAAAAAATAATTTTCCATGTGCTTTTCTTTCGTGTGATTCTAGCTGTAAACGCCTTTTCCATAAACAGCATTAAGCAGTTGGTCTTTGAAATTGAGATGTTATATTTTTTTTTGCGGTATTTAAATTAATTTTTAAATATTATTTAGACGACTATCAGCTTCAAAGGGCTAAACCGGTATTTTCTAAAACCATCCTTAGGACTACACGGATATTCTACATGATTCATTCACTTGTGTTTAAATATTACTTTAACGTGGAATATCGCGTTAAAGTCATGTCCATGGGGACACACTTACTGTAAGATCTTACGCCAGAGAGAGAAAACAGGGCTGTGATTTATTCTGAATTCTTTGTTTTTATTTTATTGTCACTCGGAACAGTGAAATCAATTCGACAGATCTAAATCATTGGGTGATTTGAAAGTCAAAAGGTGTGGATGAACAATGGGTACAGTGATGCTGACTGTCCGTGACCTCACACATAGTTGATAAGTGATTGATCATCATTCAACTGCGTCAGAATAAAGAGTGATCTTAAAGCTGTGTCTCAGATCGTCTGCGATTTCGCATTTAGTTTAGTTGTTGTTTTTATTTTATTGTCACTCGGAACAGTGAAATCAATTCGACAGATCTAAATCATTGGGTGATTTGAAAGTCAAAAGGTGTGGATGAACAATGGGTACAGTGATGCTGACTGTCCGTGACCTCACACATAGTTGATAAGTGATTGATCATCATTCAACTGCGTCAGAATAAAGAGTGATCTTAAAGCTGTGTCTCAGATCGTCTGCGATTTCGAATTTAGTTTGGTTGTTACCAATTATTAAGCTTAATAATATATAGTTTTATTCAATGTGTGTTTCTTCATACGCCTGATTTTTACAGGGCAAGAAATTTATATGAAGATATTTAAGGGCATATATAGTTTTGTACCCCTTTTTGTGAGAAGAAATTTTATGGTGTTGAATATTGCGCAGTTTGAAAGCCGTCTTGTTAAGGTGCACAAGATCAGACAAACAGTGAGTTCCCTCTTGTTACTCAATTATATTTTATAGGTTAAATAAAAGGGGGAGTTTTACCGTTCTTTATCTGTTAACTTGTTTTAATCGATTTTTAAGCCATGTTTAACCTTTCTGTGACATTGGTGGCGATTCACACGATGAATTGCGAAATATTGGCTGTTCTCAAGGCCATTCTGTTGAAAGATTGTAACGAACCTCAGTGAATGTTATTTCTTTTATAGGTACTATAAATTAATTTCGATGTTCTTTCTTCCGTTTAGTGCAAATTAAAAATGAAATAAACGACTTATGGATTGTCCATGACCGGCTTCACAACACATTTCCGTCGTGACGTGCTAATTCACGTCTGTTGTTCATTTGTAATTTATAGAAGATTGAAACACAAGGAAGTTGTCTGTATTGGTCCGCAGTTTGAGCAACAGCTCATTTCAAGCCATTCTCTTAAAAAATACAAGGGTCTCATAAAGCGCGTAATTAAATCACGATAATTTAATTTATTTATTTTTGGTTTGTTTAAGCTGTCAGTAGTTCACTTTGTGCAGCGTAGAATAATAGGTTTAATGAATTTAAAGGATGTGGAAGGAAGCGGTTTTGTGAGAATTTGAGGTACTATCACGGTATTCGCCTGGAGGGTCTGAGGAAAACGACGAAACATCTCAGTCAGGACAGGAAGTCTCTGGGCAGAGATGTTCGTTGGCATCGATCAATAATTCGTATTTTTTACTATCGATATTGTAACTCCGCTAGTTCGAATGTCGTACTTGCAAGATTCAATTCAATTCAATTCAATTAATTTATTTAAGTGCTTGACAACAGCCAGATAAGGCCAATAACAGTCAAGCACTGAACAGCAGTACAGGATGAAATATAATAAAATAATTACATTCATTTCGATAATAACAAAAGTAAAGCATTACAAATACAAAATCAAACAAATTAAACTAAATATATAAATGTACCATATTATTATTATTAATAATAATAATAATAATTCTAATTAACTATGTGTTTATGTTTGGACTTTGAATGTGTAAGGAGCGAATTTGTTTGACTGGAATCTTTTCACCCTTTAAGAAACCTGTCTCGGAACTGATCTACGGATACGAGGCAGAGTAGCAAAGAGGGGAGGTTGGTTTCAGAGTAATGGTTCTACATTTTGAGGTTCGTGTTTGTGAAAGCATGCCAAGCCCTAAATAACCTGCCCGTCTTTGACGTTGGAGGTTCTTGCTTTTGCCAGTGGTTTGGACCACCGTACGCCCCTCCCATTCCACAATGCTATGCTCATTGGACCCCCGTGAATCGGGGAAAGTGGCCGCAGACACCACAACTCGACTCTCTAAATGATCGATCAACAACGACTAACAGAACTTCCCATTAGCTGACGTATATAATTGTCTTGAAACATAACATTTTAAATAAGTATGGTTTAATTAAACGAAGTGGAACAGATTTTATATGACTGTTGGACTTCCTTTCACAAAATGTGTAGAATAAATCCACTATTATAACAGATAAGTATAGTAATAAATGCTAAATTTATGAAACTTCATAGGCTTGCATGGATCGCAAGGCATTTGCCGTTCTTAAGTTATGGACGGTGAAGTCGGCGTACCGATATGGTGGGTAGTTATAAATACACTGACAGCTGAAATGGGGTGGTCAACCAGCTTTGGGATTGGGCGATGAGCTAACAAGCCCTTACAGTAAGATATTAGATTGTAACACAATGTTGTAAAAGGCCTTGGATTTGGATAAATCCTTAAATTTAAAGAAATAGAGTTCAGTTCTATGGATTAAAATCAGCTGTCTCAGGATAGGGCTAATTTGTGGGTCCTTGTTAAGATAATGAACCATTAAGTTATATAGAAATCGGGGCATTTATAAACTAACTCTCAGATTTACAAGAAGGACTATTTTCCACGGAGATAGAGATTAACCGAAAAACTAAATTTGCCGACACCTTGTAGTGTTATCTCCAATACAGAATTGAATAAAAATGTTTTGATTACTTTTCTGATAAATTTTTAACGGATGGACACACGGTTTTTGATCTTGTACGTTAATTTTTTTTACATCGGGCAAAGACAATGAAATCGGCATTGACAAAATGTGCGTTCGGACATGCTAATTTATTTTCCAAGCGATATAGGTGGTTTTTGAGCGGAATCGCACACGATTAAGCTGGAGTCTTCGAAAGAATAATAGGACAAGTGTTGGTCTTGTAATAGTGCCTGTAAACCACTCCCCACGTCTCGTTGCACTTGTAATGGCAACTCCTCTCACCAAGTGCCACATCTTTTTGTTTCTTACGAACTTCACAGAGCCACAGCCTCCTCAGTGTAATGGTTCATTACTTTTTAAGGTTAAATATCACTACAAGTTGGAAGCAGCTTTCGTTGTCAGAATCTCTCGACCGAATTTTACTTCGGTTCAAAATTAATTTTATTCTTATTACTTCAAAGGGTGATTGGATACTTTGTATCTCATTCACAGATTCTTATGTTAAAGTAATTTCTTCATCAGATCTTACTCTACACTAATATCCCTCCTTTACCTCTGTGATCACATAGGCAGGTCATTTTAACTTTCATGTATTTTTATGGTTGCTCCTGTCAATTTTAGCGATAATTTCTTTATATCGTAAACCACAGTTGTCGTATGCAGTTGGATTTGCCTCATCGCTTTGTAAACCAGTCTCATTAAATAGGATTTGAGGTTCTGACGACGGTGAGTATGAATATGGCTGTGTTTTGGGTTATAACTCCATGTATTCTGGTAGAAGTTTCAGATGTACCTTCTGCCCCTGTCATCAGCAGTCTTCAATCTTTAAACCTTCTGTATTCCCGTTCATTATCTAAGAATATTCGCATTAAAATATACACAATTATAATTGTACTTGTTTTGTATGGTTTTAGAACTTTGTCTCTTTCATCAAGATACTGAGGATACTTGATAAATTTGTTGAGGAGATCATTACCAAGATGGAAAAGTGACAAGAGGATATAGAAAGTTGAAAATTATGAACTACAATTTTTAGGATAATAAATTCACGAAGGATGCGGTGGACGGGTCAGAAGATGAATTTTATTACTAAGACGCAAGTCAGTCACTGGACCGCATTATGGCCCATAAACCCAAATGATACGCTGACCCATAACCTTTAAAACCTCAACTCGCAAAAGTAATGATTACGCTTTTCTTCTGGGTTTTAGCGCCGTGTAGATTAGTCGGTACAGACCAGGTGCTTCCATCTTCAGGGGTGGTGGCGATGAGTCATCGCTCTGATGATGGAGGCAGCAGACACCCCTAAAACGTTGTTGAACTTATACCAGACTCCATAGCGCAACATCCCATAAGACAGCTCTTCAATTTTGATTTGTTACTTTTGTTCTTAAATATTTTATCTATGTCACGTTTTCCAAGAGTTCATTTGCTACATTTGTCTCTTGAAATTGTCCTGTATTCTGGTGACGAGACATGAACATACATTTTTTTTCTATACGTTTACTTCTGGACATAGGATACCAGGATAAAGTTAAGCGTTTGTGTTTATGATACTATAACATTTACATTTTCTTCCAATAAATTAACATATATCAGAAAAAAGCGATAGATAATATATATTTTATACAAAAAAACAACAACACGCATTGTCAAGAAGCAGACGAATCACGAATAAAAGAGAAAAGAATGAACCTGTATAAATGAAATTATTTTATATTAGATATAAATTTTGTTACATTATGAACGGAAATGCTAGTATACCACTACATGTTCTTAAAATAACGAAAACCGCTGTAACTGAAAAAGTTGCTTTGCGTCACTCAGTTCATAGGATAATTGTCACCCGGAGTTGCGCCCGCCATGAACACATCTTAAAGATTTCACGCTGTTACACGAATTCGTATGTAGCTCTTTCTTTTTAATTGGCTGGAGAACAATGTGTTCTTCAGTCAAATGGGCGTGCATATTATATTCCATATTAGGCCAGTGGCAAGAGCTGGACTGGTCTAATTTTTCCTTCTCACAGTGTGATGTTATCGACAGGTCTCAACTTTCTCACGAGTTGATCCTGACATGGGAGTGACAAGACAGAGTGACAGTGTGTGGTTTGAGTTATAATCAATGGAAGAACGGTTTGTCCTGTTTTAAGAGCCACTTATTTGCACGTAAGAAAGCCACAACACGTGTCTCTGTACACGATTCTGCTAGATGTTGTTGCCTTTTCTGATTCTGTCATTAAAGCTTAAACGCTTATCTATACAAAAAACCAGAAATCTTCAGACTTCGAATTATGGTAGGCGTAGCTGTGAAATATTTAGTTCTGTCCTAATTTCTTAATTCTCCCCGAAGTGTACATCTCTCAGTCATCGTCATGAAACGCATTTCTAATGATGTCTTCGCTTATTAGGCTTTGTGTGGTACATAGTTCATTATCATAAAATAATTTTGGTGTAATAATTGCCTCAGAGATTCGTATTCTTGTGTCCCAAAGGAATAATGATTGTTTGAGAACCTTAATTTACATCCTAAAGTATTTTCGACGCAATTTACAAGTTTTAAATTGTAGTAGATTTCTCCTTCACAAGAGACATTAGGCCTATATCCCAAATGGTTGAAAATATTAATATGTTCTAGTATTAAAAATCCCATCGACGATACTTAATAATAATTAGGTTCCAGTCCCCAAGAATGTACACTGCATTTCCATTACAAAGTTCAGTTATTTTAATGATGTTTGGAAAAGTTTTGATATTTATTCTGAGAAGCAAATAACATTAACAAATGGCTATGTGGGTAATATGTCGAAATACAGAATATTAAAGAAAATGGTACAAATATTTTCCATTATCGTAAAACATGTTATTAGCGCTTCGTTATTTAGCAAGTCTTTATATTTGGAAAGAATGGTTTGTTGAATCCAGATCTGTTTTCCAAAATCCTTCACACACGTACAAGCGAAGCATGAGAGCTGCAGGTCACGTGGCCTGCACAATTAGACTGTACCATTCTTCCCAACGTTACTTAATCATCTCTTGCATGTCGAAATAAAAATATTTCACGATTACTCTCAAAGTTGATATAAGAAATGAAGAAATAACTGTATAAGGGTTTAATTTATTAGCAAATTTTTACTTTATATTGTAAAACTATTAATGTTCCTGAATGATAATGCAAAATGTTTTTCACTTTGCATTTATGATGATAACCCTTTTGTTGATTATGGTAATCACAAAACATTGCATTTCTAAGGAAATTGTTTAGTTTGCTAGTTACACTCGAGGAAAGCAATTTTATGTAAGTGGTTCGTAAAATTACGTGTTTCTGCAGTAGTATAAGCTATAAACAGAGAGTTTATGGGAATAAAATATAGTTTTTGCAGGACTAGAATGTAATTAGGTAATACCACTTTTGTCCTGTGATGCGGTTTCCTTATTGTAGCTTTTCCTTGAATCCTGGTGTTACATTTCCTTTACATTTCGGTACCTGTCAGTGGCACGACACGCCTCAACAGCTCGTGGCATTTGTCTCTCTCGGTCCACACAAGTGGGAAAAGCAAGTGATCTCAGCATTGGACTGACCTCGGGGAGAAAGAATGAATCTAACTTCCCATCGCGTTATTACAAGATGTTAAAATGTGTTTTCTGCAATAGAGAAGCAGCATTTCTGAAAGAATGTCCTATTACAAACGTTCCTTTCTGTAGATACGACTACATTTTACATTCATTGTCATATGAACAGTAAATGTTAATAACTGTCATAAATTCCAATCTATGTAAATGGTAACCTCGCTGATAATTTCTGCGTGTTTTAGACTTAAAATTACTTGTTTTTTTGAGACTTTTTAAAAAAACTGTACGGTTCGATAGGGGTAATTAGCTTAACTGTCACAGTTAGTGCCAACTACTCTTAACAGTTGAACATTAACTAAATTATTCATGAACCGTGTTTAAAGGTACTTATGTGGCGCTTACCGATAGGAAGGCAAATCGTTCACTGGACTGGCTTGGTGTCTGCTCCATTTACATACTAAATAGACCACAGTAAAAAGTTTCCGAACCAATTATATGTAAATATTTTAAATAATTCTATTTATTTATTATACAATGTCCAGCAGACCAAGTTTTGACAAGGACTATTGTGACATTTCCTATAGTTCCCGAGGTGACGTAGAAATTTTTGAATGATTATCGCAAGAATTGCTCCAGGGATCTTTCGAATGTGCATCTCCTAAATTCTTGTACGTAATGAACCTGTAATATCTTTGCAAAATAGATGTCTCGTTACACTCAACTTTCCATGCTTATAAAGGAAGTGGATTTCGACGTCGTGTGAAGGTCGTATGAAGTCATCAGAGCTCCTAAATTTGAAAGGCTTAGTCTTCACTGCTTTTTCCGTTGGGGCAGAAAGGGAGTTAATTATTGTGAAAGCAACCATGTCAATCCTTGATGTTCAACAAAGCACATATAAGCTTGCCATTTGTCTGCGAGTTCATAATGAATCTTGCAGCACATGTGACGTGTTTCATAACGCTATAAAACCACCCAAAATGTCATGACATTTAATGACATTTTCAAAATAACAAAACCTAAATGGCTCTTCGTTAACCGGGTAATTGGATTTTGTATTAAGATGTTTTGAAGTTTTATAGCCGGAACACAATTGAGTTTACGTAATAAAAGGCATTATAATTTCTGATTATGTTCTGGGTTTTGGCGCCTTAAATACTCGTCGGTAGATGTGACGATTCCGAAGATACATACTGTCTTCATTTTTAGGGTTGAAGTTTTTTCGAAAATTCGTATCAACCGACGAGTCTGCATGGCGCCAAAACCGATAAAATATCATCATCATGCTCACCGCTTTCAAAACTTCAAATTTAGCATTATAATTTTTTTCAACACCAAATATTTTCCGGGTCAAATAATTAGAATATTACTGTCATAACTTGTAACACGCATGGAGCTGACAGATAAGACAGGAAGAGACTGCACGCAAGTGTAGGTGGGGGATAATATTAAAAAGACCTTGAAATAATATGGTGTGACGTTGTGGACTAGATTCATCTCGTTCAGAATATGACCCAATGATGGTTTTTTGTGAATACGATAATTAACTTTCGATTTTAATACAAAAAGGTAATTTCTTGATCAATCGAGATACTATGAGATTCAGGAAAATACCTTTTGGCCACTTCTCGATGTATCTAGTTCCGACAGACATATAAAAATGAATTTTTATATAATTTAAACGTTATTACTGAGAAACGGCAACTTCTAAATATCTAGGTGGATCCGTGAAATGGAAACAGAAAGACGGGTCTCTAGTCCTTCTTATCCTGCCTGTTTTATTTTTTTTAAACTTTTTTTCTCAGCGACCAAGACCTCTTTAGGAAAACGGCATTCTGCTCGCTGCCCGCGGACTGCAGATTACACATTACTGCATTAGACACTACAATTACCTGCAGAATACTCCCATTTACCAAGGCCAAACTAGTTTTTTCACTGAGTACATAAATTTCTAGAATTTTGGAGATTGTATGTAGAGTAGTGAAATTTAACGATGTTCTCATGTTTGGACACAGATTATAAACATCTGGAACACGAGCTAAGGGTATTTCATTAAGAGGAATGTTTATAATGCGTCAGTAGTCACACATTAGTTTTCTCGAAGAAAAACGTGATACGGGATTATTTTTATAAATAGAATGTCCACTAAAATGTTGTCCTGTCATTGTAATTGAAGATTTATTATCTCATTTTCCCTCACCGATTAGGTTAAAGCCAATTTTTTCTGTTACTCGTGTTCTAATTGGTTTTCTTGTGTGTCTGTTTTCTTGTTACTACTTGGAGTATTTTAGAGGCTACACTATCACAAAAGACGTATCTGTACACGTTGTATAATGGTAAATAAAAAATAAAGTTTTATTATAATTATTGACAAAATAATCATAGCTTTAGTTGTAATTGCAAATCAAGTGTTATAGTAGAGGCCAAATGCAGAATATACGTACATAACCTAAAATACTAATCCTCTTGTCAGTGTTTCTTCCAGCTTGTAAAAATTATGTATGCATTTAAAATTATTTTTGAGTAACTAGGCTATAAGGTC
>NW_019060337.1:652056-677569 GCF_000696155.1 Zootermopsis nevadensis | reverse complement strand
CCTATTTTAGGACGCTAACAGCATTCCATTTCTTAAACCTCAACAGAACCAGGGATATCGAAAAAGCAGAAGACGAGGGCTGTATTGTAAAATGTGACTTTTGGTTAAAGTGTATTTTACGTATAGTTTCAGAAGTTAGAGTTTGAGTTGTATAATCACACTTAAAACTCTACTTTTAAAAGTTATTTTTTTGTGAAACAGCATTTACAGATTTAGATGAATTGTGTTTCCGGGAAAAAATAAAAGAAAACACGCAAAGAAATTTCCAGAAAAATAATTTTAAAATGGTTTGCGTATTTCGTTAGATGGAGCGATGAATCACACCTAACCTAGCTTTCCTTATATCTCTCGTCATCGTCTGTACAATGCTCGCAAGCTAATTCTTGGCACATCTGTTATTGCATTGACGTATTAAAATATAATTGGCATACGTTGCTGCTACCAGTTTAAGTTCTTGAGAGAAGAAAGTCGACCAGCTGTTCTGACCAATCACAGCACATTATAATAATCGCGTGTGGATGAAATCGCCAATGGCTGCAGGCCATCTGCTCGTCTTCGTGGCCTGGCATTTTCAGGTAAAAGGAGGAATGACAAAGCAGAACCGAAAGTGTTAAGTAACAAATCAGGGATAAGTCTAAAATTGCGTGTCTCAGAATGGTTAATTTGTGTTATTTTTAAAGAAAATCATACTGGATGTCGTGTCAGTCTGTCTGTCCGCATGTATCATTCAAACTGCTTAACAGATTTCTAACATCAATCAGAAATCGAATTTTATCGATTTAAAATGAACCATCGTCGTTCAAAGAAATTGCGCACGGTATGAAATACAAAAATTATTAAAATTATAAATTTGTGTTTGAAACATTTTTTTCGATATTATGAATATTAACGAAATACAATGGAAATTAAACAATTTATCTGAACAGCGATAACCCATCTGTAACACGATTAAAATTGTACCAGTATGTTTTGTTCTAAAATAAATTAATGTAAAACCAACCATATATGAAGAATAGGAAATCAGGTACTTAACAAAAACGTGTACTCGGCAGGGTAAAGCTTTATAGTCTGTCCTTATCACTGAAAACTAACAAGATAGCCACCGAAACAGAACGAGCGCTAACAAATTGTGTAAATCCATTGTCAACTGACATGAATGTTGTAAATATTTTAAATATCGTGTACTTTGTAGAATGGGAGTGGACGCAGAACGACAGACATTTATCAGTTCGGCACAAAATGGAAAAGAACGGCCAGCTTTAGTTTCCAGCCCTTTTAATACCAGAGAGAAGTCTCCGATGATATTGCTACTTGTTGGAGGGTCTGGTGGGTCCAGTTTCAGGTCTAGACGCTGTTACGAGGATAAAAATCCCGTCCCCCCCCCCCTGGGAATCGAACACCAAGAAATCCAGCAATCTCGTTTTATTGGGTCGAATGTCCTAACCCGTTGCTTATCATCTCATCTCCATCTGTATTCGGTTAATACTACAGTAAGCCCTTAAGAGTGGCCACGAGCTGGAGGCGTGTGCCTTGATCGCTCAGATATTGAGATCGTGTGTTTGAATCCAGCTCAAGGCATGATTTTTTCCCCTCGTATTTCTGTGTTGTGTTGACGACGAGTTGATTACTCTCCAAGGTGTCCTACCAGATATCTAAATATTTTTAAAAATCTCTCCAATGTAAAGGGGCCAAGGTCCTTCATGGACTGTATAGCCACGTTTTAATACTATAGTAAATTGCTAACACACCAAACTCATTAATTTTTTAACACAAACCAAGAAAATAAATCCATATAAATTGTGCACAAGGAAGTAATGTATGGTTATAAGGAAATAATTTGTGAATATCTGAGAAAAAGTGTTGAGGAGAATATTTGGGTCTACTAGCGATGAAGTGACAGGGGACTGGAGAAAATTACAAGTTAACTAACTTCATAGAGCAGAGTCCTTCTTGAGTAGTATTCAATTAGACATACAAGAGTCATTCTACGGCCACATGAATTCGTCATAGCCTATTTCTTAAAGATATATTTTAATATTATTTTATCTATGCTTAAGTTTTCCGATAGGGTTCCAATCTTCAGGCTTGTCAGCCAATATTTTGTTCACATTTAATATATCCCCTTGTGTCATGTAGGGCCAATTTCATTCCCTAATAATATCTGCAGGGTAGAAATAATAACCCCCTTCATTATGCAATATTCTCCATTCTAATGTCACTTATTTCATCTTACGTAAACAAGTGGGGACCAGCAGTGTATCGGTGATAGTCAAAGTCATTGCCCTGAGGTCTCGCCTTCAACAGACGTTAATGAATAGCTTATTATACACTTTCAATTTAGGCAGGCCTCAGCGGAAAAGCCCTTGAAGTTTGAAAGATTAGCGTACCGTTTATAGGGGTCACAAGTTCAAGCGTTTCTAAAGGTACGGATTTTTGTGTACGCGTTATCATTCGGTCTTATTTACAAGACTGGAATTAGATAAATTGATAGCAGGTCACTGAGCGTGCTAACGCAATTGAAACAGGTTTGATTTACGTTGCGGTGACACTGGGTTTAAACCCTAGCAAAGAGGTCGATCTATCTCGACCTTTACTTTGTTTATCGTAACTTAAAAAAAGTTCACAACCAATCCCATTCACGGTTTCTTCAACCTTACTAATATTTTACAATCATGACTTTTCTCGTTTGGTCAATGCGATGTAAACAGTTAAATAAACCAAGAATTTATTAATATAATTATTTACCTTTGGGAGGCATTCAGATCGAGTCTCAAACTGGGCAGAAGGTATTTGTACTTATCTTTGGGATCTTTCTCGGAGATTGTAAGCAAAATTCGGCTATAGCTTCATTCTAAGTTCTTCTAAATTCATTGTGATACCGGCTTTCTCATATTAATCAACACAGCGATTGATACAGTGTCATAAAACTGCTAACCAACATAATAATTATTTCGTGAAGTGTCATAGAATGTCGAGGTTGAGTGGTTGGCACTCCTGTTTCATGTTCGGAAGGCACCGGGTTTTTAAAAAAAGTTCACAACCAATCCCATTGACGGTTTCTTCAACCTTACTAATATTCCACAATAATGACTTTTCTCGTTTCGGAAGGCACCGGGTTCGATTCTCAATCCTGAAGTCTGAAGTATTTCGTTGTTTTCCTCAGTAACTTCAGGCAAATGCTGGGATAGTACCATTTAAGACACCACTAACCCCTCATTCTACATCCACTCCAGTTCATCATTAAAATTCATCCACAGATTCTGAGCTACGAAGTTAAGATAATGTCGTTAAATAGACTAATAAAAGCTCTCTTTTATTGCCTGAGTAAGATAAAAACAACAACATATTAATGTGACGAAACTTTACTGAACAATAAAATTTTTGGCTATATATATATATATATATATAGCAATTACGTCAAATGTGATCAAGGTTTTAAAGGATTGTCAAAAATATATAACCCAGATTTGTTGAACAGCCATACGCTCCATATCACATTTCGTTTGTCTTTAAATAAGTCAGTCAGTATAGTGACTGGCTACGGACTGGGCGACCGGGGTTCGATCCCCGACGGGGGCAGAGGATTTTTCCTCTAGCCTCTGCGTCCAGACCGGCTCTGGGGCCCACCCAGCCTCCTCTACAATGGGTACCGGGGTCCTTTCCCGGGGGTAAAGCCGGCCGGGGCGTGATGCTGACCACTCACCCCCATCTAGTGCCGAGGTCAAGAATGAGTAGGAGCTATACCTTCACTCCCCCCAAGCGCCTACACGGCGTATAGTGGGACAGCTTTACTTTTTTACTACACTGATCGATATGAATTATATAACAAGCTACACAAAATGTCCACAAGAAACGAAACTTGAAACACGGTATTAGAATCGCACAACACTCGACCTTGTGGTACGTGAAGGGTGAAAGGTAGGACGCCTTACGTGTGACTAGAACCGCCCTCTGGCTTCAGGCAAATGAAACTTGACGAACCACACCTTGGTACGTAATTTTACCAAAGGTAGATATTGCATCCATCCTTCAGTTTGAATTCTGATTCCCTGTTGTCAACAACACTTAAAGTGAATCGATCCACATCCACCTATTGCAGAGTTCGATTAAAACAAGAAACCGTAATGTTGTTAGCACTGTCATTGCAGATTTTGCGTAACACCACGAAGTTTTCAGATTGAAATTAGTAAATACTTGCCCATACTTTTTTGTGTTTTATTATAATTTTAAATGTTTAATGATTATATAATATTTAATTAAAATAATACTACGGTATTGCTTTCGTCATTTAGAAAATAATAATGTTGGTCAAATATAATTTTGGTTTTGGCACAGAATTAAAGAACAAGTAACAAAATTACGAGACTATTTTAAATTCAAAATGGTTTATATTTTTAGTAAAAGACTTGGAATATCGTACGGTTCAAATCTGAGAGTAGATGTTCCAGATGAAAACAAATTCGACACTGGGAACGTTAAAATAAAAATTTCATGTCTGTCATTCATAAGACCTAGATTTAAATTTTGTATTTTTAAATGTAATATAATGTTTTTAGTAATTCTGTACAGGATCTGTATACAGTTTGTATCTCCAACCAATTTTTGTATTTTTAATCTCATTTGACTCCAATACCGGACTAAGAGAAAAGAACATAATGCCATTATGATTGGAGAATCTGATGGTATAAACTGTGATAGTGTTTATTTTAGACGAATATGAAATTTTGCGTTACACTTCAAAAACCATCGTAAATTGAATTTAAAAAATACGTGATGGTTTCAAGTTTTGTATTATTGATTTTAAGACTTAGGTGCATTTTTGCTCGAGAATTTATCTTAGTCTGTATTTGATATTGCATTTAGAATCATACGGAATCCATAAATACAAAATAAAGATTTATCGGTTGTTGTGTTACATATAGTTACCACTGGACTTTAAAGGGTTAATTTATCAAAATTTGAAAGAAGGTTTACTTTCAAAAGAAGACCAAGTAGGACTGTCATTGTTTGTTTTACCACGTAGTGATCTGACACACTTCATGCTAAAATACGGTTCGTGTATGCGCCATTAGACACACCGTGTAAGAAGAAACAGACAACTGGTTGGTTTCTACGCGTGGTACAAAGACGCCTATTCCGGTTTCATTATTCTTGCACGACATTAACAAATGGGTCTTGAGGGCCCCGTATCTGTAATTTGCCGCTGGTGGACATTGCAATCATGTGCACAGATTAACAGCGCTTCAGCAACGAGATAAGTAGGGCACAGGATATGAATGAAAGTACAGACGATAATTAAGGGGATATTTTACCCATCATGTAGCATGTGGATATGTAAAATATCCCGCCCTCTCCAAGTTAATTATAATAATACCCACTGGATCTTATTAAGAAAGAGAAGTAGATTGTTTACGTATTTATTGGGGCATGCAACAGACCGCCATGCTAAGGTCGAAGGCCTTGTAGTACGAACCAGGTCTTTGGCGTACGAGAGACATCTCAGAACTCTAGACGGTGAGTTGAAAGGTGGATTACGTTTTGTGTTAATCTGGTTCGAACGGTAGTTGGAGCTATCAGCTTATCACGTTAAGTGCCTCAGAACATACAGCCATATTAGTTGCCCGTATGCCGATCTACCATTTCGTGAAAGACTTACGGGAGACTGAAGTATAACGCCACGCACTTTTAACATCGTCGCTAGATAAAGTTCGTGCTCCGGCATATTTATTTCCGGAGAAAGAACATTTAGTAGGCTATTCAGTGGAGGCTGAGTAGGATTCGGTGCTGATCTGGACTCAGTCGATAAAATAAAAAATATCTGCCTCAGTTGGGATTCAAACCCCGATTGCTTTGAACGTAGGAGGTCACTGTACTGGCTGAGATATATCGGTTCTGATTAAGTAAATGAAATAGAGGATTGAAAGGGAATGAAAGGGTTGGAGGGATTCTGACGGGAGTCGAATCTCGCTAGAATTTGAGATCTTCGTGCTGAACCACACTGATGTAACTAGGATGTATATTACATAGGCCCGTTTCTTTTAATAGATAACTTTTATGGTCACTGAATAACTTGAATTAATACAGCGCATATTGTGACAATGAGTGATAGGTACTATATAACCACAGTTAATTTCCAATATTCACGTAAGTTAATGTTATAAATAGCACAAAACCGTATAATTTAATCCATAAATCTTTGTCATAAAATCATTTTTATGGTAATACAGTATTTCATTGCGTATTGAGTGGAAAATAGTTCAGTATGCATACTTTTATGAGACGTTAATTCATGTTGGTATTCAAAACACTTTGAAGTCATGAGTTGAGTAATAATTGTTACGTATTTAGCTGATTGGATCCCAAAAATCTTACGTGTTTTTGGAGAGGCGCTGGCGACATGTTGATTTTAAAATATATTGAATACCACAGAAGATCAGATAGTCATTCTGTAGGCTTGCGTTTACTTTATTGTCAACTGAGAGTGGAATTTTATGCACCTAAAATTTAACTCCATGAGGCATAGCCGTTCCTTAGAAGCTGATAGTCGCTCAGTAAGTAGATTTTCCTGCCTTCTATATAACCCAAAGCTCCATCACCTTGTTCAAAACATCTCGTCATTGGCTGCAGTCATTAACCTATTTAATCCAATCCTCAGCTTCACACCCTAATTCTTTAACATTCGTTTTAATATTATCCTGTCTAAGCTTAGGTTTTCGAAGTTGTTTCTTCATATATTTTGACTATAATTTTTAAGTTTGTATATAGTCATTTTGCATGTTACATGCCTCGCCCAAATTATATTTCTTAATTTGATTATTCTAATGTTTGGCTAGTTTCTTAGTCCATTAGAACGCATACTAAAACTTATTCCACAAAATCTACCCATCTTTTAAAACTGTCTTTCAAATACTCGATCAATATCACACGTTTTGACATTGCTTGGACAGGTGGCGCGCTGTATCGTGCCATGTGATGATCTGGCTAATTTTCAATATTTCAGCTCATTAATTGAGGACAATGCAAGCAGAAGGTACCTGCGTTATTATCCTATAAATATTTTATATTTATAATTCTATACTGGCATATAAATTTACCGTGTTCAAGCCTTTGGGAAAACATTTGTATGCTTCAAGGACATATTTACCTTGATGAAAATTTTTAATTTAAAATGCTGTTATTTCTACACTAATCATGCTGTTCGTGTTGCAGGCAGAATAGAGAGTTTATCTTTCTTCAGCTGACTAATCGTTTGGTAAAAAATTATAAAGAAATTATTATTTTAAGATCACTGATAACTATCCAGTTGTACATATTGTAAGTTAACTCTGCAGTCATCCACGGATCGCACACACACGTTTATTTGGGGGTCTCACATGTCACATGCGCAAACAAACTTACCTTTTCGGCCTCGTCTCGTTGGTCCTCCACCTCCATCGACTTCTAGGCCAGGAATTAGGACGACGCAGACTAGCAGAATCAAGTACCGTTGTAACAACTCCATACTGTCTCTGAAACTAACAGCTACTGTGGAAATCCGATAGTTGTCTCGCTGACCCACTGCTGGGACTGTCAGCGGCTTCCCTGTGGACGTCGTCGTTAGAGCACTTGCTGTCTGTCAGACTCGACTGACGACGGCTGCCTGTATCCTCAACCACAACTGGTACCGTAATCACAAGCGGAGCACCTGCAAGGCAGTCTATATTTTCACTTCTCCACATCAACTGTCCCGCTTACTTTACCACTATTAACTCTCCCTTGCTGTTTTGTGCCCGTACTCACTTCAAAACTCTCTCCTTCTCTCCATTGCTTTACTGTCTTCTTACTTCTATTCCGAGCCACTTATACTACACAATGCATTTCTTACGTACCCCCACTACTTCTAATAGTAACTGCATAGTGCAGGATGCCTATTGGCTGCTGACGTAAATCTATATCCTGTCAAACGCATAATCTGCTTTCTGTAATGTAAATTAATTCTATTTGCTTTAGCGTGGTTCAGGTGTTTTTTTTTTATGAAACAGCTGGTACCTTGTAACTCGTTAAGAACTTAACGTTTTCTTTCTGTTATAGAATGCGAATTTTAGAAGTTGATGTGAAGGGGATATTGACTTATTTGGTAAATTTTTACTATTTTAGAACGGTTGAAATTAAATTTTTATACATGCCTAGTTTCACAGAAAGACATCTGGACCATTATATAAGTATTTTTATTTATATTCGTTTCATGTAATATTTACTTTTTAATTTGCCCTAAATCACTATTTTATTGCAGAAAATCAAGAAGTTACAGTACCTAAGTAGGATTTGAGGTTGAGGGAGATTGATTTCGTCCTGGGTTATAGTGCCAGGTAGCCTGGTATAAGTTTACAGACGTTTCAAACGTAGTTTCTGCCTCCATCATCAAGGTTCTACACGGCGCTACAACCCAGAAGACAGCCATCTTAGTATTGCATTCAGAAGTGGCAAAATAATTAACTTTTTTACCTTGTTCCCTCGGGAATTTAAGATGATTCTGATGGAAATATTTCGATGTATGCTTATCAATGTTCAATACGAGTACATGCTGTTTAAAAAACAGACCATACAAAATCTGCTACTTCAGAGTGAATAGAGGTGTGAGATTCAATAAAATCAGACTTATAGTAATTAAGAATGTGGGCTGGTTTGGAAAATGATCTGGTGATAAACGTACATAAAGGTCGGGGTATTTCTCGACCACATTGGCTACTGTCAGTTTTCAAGTCGGCCTGCCATGTTCCGTGGAGGAAGTTACTGGTCTACGCTACTAGGTCACTTGAGTCGCTTTCTTTCTCAACCATTGACAGTGTTTAGCTCTCTCTTTCCGGCAGACATGTTCGTGTTTCTTCTCTGACCCTCCCCTCCACTGTAACTGCTGCTCATCGAGATGAGTGGAGTCCGGTCGGGTCATACAGCGTTCACCCTAGTTATAACGGATCTGTGAAGGTCGCTTGTACTGCAGCAGGTACTGTTCACACAGCGGGGCGACCTTAGACTACGCTTACTGTCGCTAACCGGTTGACTTAAATTGCAGTATTTTTATCAATGACACTGATCTTGCCCACTCAGGGCTAATTTTAGATTTCAAACTAAATATCTAAACATTTACGAATTTCTGGGTTTGTAAGCTAGACATATCCAGGGTGAATCTAATCGGTTTTCACAATTCTGAAAGTAGCTGAAGTTCCCGGAAAGAACAGACCTGTCATAGTCGTCTAAATTTGCCACCTGTTTAAAGAATCACAAAAAATAAAATTAGCTGGAATTAGATTATAAATTATGTTTGATACACACATCCAGAGGAGAATTTTTGGATCTAAACTAAAGGAAGTCACAGTAAAATGCTAAAAGTTAAAAATGAAGAGTTTTATAAATTATATTATCCACCAAATATTATTATGATAACAAATTAAAAGGAGGATGGCATTGGCAGGAGAACGTATTGGTGGATTGACAATTACACAAAAGAATTTTAGTCGGATATCCTGAAGGGAAGGAAGGGACGTCTTAGAGACCTAAATGCAAATGTAGACATGGTAAGGACCTTCGGATTCCCTGAAAGGTTAACAGGATAATACCTTCAAACAGGCCACGATCTCTGCTTGCTAAATTAGCATTCATGATTATTTACCATAAACACACGCAGTTTAAGCAGTGTTGTTAAATAAATTAATGTTGTCGGATGTGAAGTAATCCTAAAAACAACAATCTCAAACATTTCTTAAAGCGATTCTTCAACAGGATAAGCAAGAGACGGCCATGAGACAATGTTGCCGGCGGAAGGTTAGGTTAGACAATGTTGATTCTCATTTTCCTATTTGGTGTTGTCCATGCGATTTCCTCTCGTGACAACCATGAAGTAAAAGTGATGGAGAAGGAGACCGTTTTGGAACTGAAGGTTGGCGCACAGAGGCAGTCGTAAGAGAAGGAAAGGCGCTCTAGGTGGTAAAAAAACTCGTGGCTTGCCCCACCCTCACCCCTTCAAATACTTTTGCAATATAAACTGTCTGTGATTACAAGTCGAATTCACGAAATAACAAAAATGTCACCTTTTGACTATTTCTGAGTTATTTTATGTGTCACTTACGGATTGGTTATTACACAATGATAAAACATGATTGTGAGAATAATAAGGGAAGAATTACGAAGGTCACATTGCTGACAACGAACCATTTCGGCATTTTGAAGAGACTGAGGATAATCATGAAAGTTTGTCAGGTTAGCTTACACTGAAGATTCCTGTCTTCTGGGTTGTTGCGCTGTGTAGTCTGGTCGATGTTTACCAACGTTTCGGAGGTCATACTGCCTCCGTCATCAGGGCGATGAGTATGAAGATCTCTGTCTTCTGGGTTATTGCGCTGTGTAGTCTGGTAGATGTTAACCGACGTTTCAGAGGTCGTACTGCCTCCGTCATCAGGGCGATTCATCGCGTTTCGGCCATATTAGCTAGCACCGCAATATGGCGTCCAAGTCAGGAAAGGTTGTGTTATGTTATCTGTTGTGACAGGGCAGGGACAGTTTGGGCGTAACTGCCAAAGGGGATAAATCAAATAAAGCGTCTACGTTTGGTTTTTACAAGAACGCAGTTGCTTTTGTTAAGGAAAAAAAAAATCCGTACCGATCGGTGACTCGCACTAGTAGGCGCCTCAGAACAATTGTTGTGCACGTGTTTCGGAAGCGCTTGCATCTCAGTGCATGTCGGTGACAGATTCTTCAGGAACTAAAATTCACAAAGTGAAATGGCATGACTTACGATGATGTCTTCTGCGATGTTGCGCCTTGTCTGATTTGTTTACCGATATTTACTACCTCTATCAGCTATCAACAACATCCCACATCTTCGTAATCACCGCCGTCAGAACCTGGTGTCTTTCTGGAAAAACTTTTGTCCGGAGTTCTCGGACAAAATGCCTTATGATTAACAGACTGTTCTTCAGGGTAATGTCTCTATCGGATCCTTTTGTTATTTCGACAGGTAAAAATCCAGGTTATCGTAAGATTATTTTTCGATTTGATCTCATGAAGAAATTATGAAACTGATGATGAGCTATATCAACTTGTTAAAGGTATAAAATGAAACATTAGTTTTCCGCTATTTTCACCTAACCTAACCTGAGCTGTGCTGACGTTTTGGGGGAGTTATATGCGGAGGAAGGACCCAGTAGGAATTTAATGTTTACATGTTACTTTAAATATGCTCCTGCGACAGCTTGTATCTGACATAATTTTTGCTTGAAATAATACATTTTATGGTAGTGTTTTGAAGTCGATTTTTATTTAGACCTTTCGGGTTAAAGAAAATAAATAATCTTTGTAACAAATTAACGAAAAATTATCTCTGACCGGATATGGGTCGCGGTCCGCCAGTTAAGATGACGCTGACCTAAGTCTAAGAAAATTTTTATACAATTAAGAACACAGTATGGGTGGAATAAAGAAAGTTTAATAGAAATCAGTTTCTTATAGCGTGCGATACAATGTATTGAAAGTTTATGAATTCCCCTTCTTCAAACGTTACGGTCCCATTTTACAAGTAAGTCCGATAAGTTACGTGACACGGAACTTCGTTTTCATCGGCCGCGACATATTGGAATGTGTCGATATTTAATGAAGAGAAGGGAACTGATGTTTCCGCCATTCACAATTCTCATACATACAAAGCACGCGACTGTGTTCGAACCAGCGGGCCTTTGGTGAGAGGCAGTAAACTGCATTAAACTTTTCCCTTCTTTGATATTCAATGAAGCAGGCAAAGAAAATATTATTTTTAAATTTAAAATCATAAATATATTCCTTTTGTGTTTAAAAAAATTTGACGTAGCTGACAAGTCTTACATTACGTGTTAAATGAATACTCAAACCTCTAACGACTGTCACTGATCAGCTTAGTCGTGTACTTGCGCTCGCCTGCCATGACTGTTACGTTAACGAGAATCGTGAATTACAGAATGAAAGGATTACGTAATTAATTTAGCCCATATAAAGAGATTAATTATCTACAGTTCGATCACATTTCCTCTCTCATAAGATATGGAGATCTGGGGATCGATTCCCGGCAATGGCAGAGGCTTTTCTTTACTCCGTCATCTATTTGCCATTAAATAACAAAAGCCTATATCATGCAGTACCTACAGAATAATATTAAAAAGATATTTTTCAAAATGTTTGCTTTGGGGGGCGGATTAATTTACTTCTTTGCCAGCTGAGCAACTGACAGTGTAACGTGTTCGTAGTGTTAGGCCTAATTGTTCATTTAGTTATATCAGTTACTTTCTTCTTGTCGTTGTCAGTGACTGTTGATAAAGCTTTAAAGCACGTGGCTACTTTCCACCAACAGTTAGAGATTCCTTTTCACGTTTGCTATAGCGGGCATTTCAGTTGATGATGTGTGTCCTGCATGATGACTTTTCGTCAAAGACTGAACCCATCTGAAGATGCCTGTGCTCCTGTACTCTGGTAGAAGTATTCATTGCCTTGATGATGGAGGCACGAAGAAGCTGAGAAACATCGGTAGACGTTTACCAGAGCACACGGCACTACAACCCAGGAGACCGTCGTAAAAACCTCAAATCCTACATATTAATGCTAGTCTATAACTATTAAATGTAAAGAAACTTCGTGATGTAGAACGGAAACAGCAAAGATGAGCGAAGACTGATGTAGAACGGAAACAGCAAAGATGAGCGAAGACTGATGTAGAACGGAAACAGCAAAGATGAGCGAAGACTGATGTAGAACGGAAACAGCAAAGATGAGCGAAGACTTTTCCGAGTTTCCACATCACCGAACTTTCCAGTTGCTACGTTAGCAAGTTTCGACAGCTGTAGTACATGGTTCCGCGTGTGAAACTCGCACAAACTTACACCCGTCAGGTAAATTGAGTGATATAGCACGAAAACTTTCCCCGTGTGATTCACAGATGAGCAACACAGGAATTCCAAGTGTAACATACACAAATGTTTGCGCAACACGCCATTTCAAGTTCCGAGTTCCGAGTTCAGAGAATTCGTCACACTTGTTTTGCGACGGAAATAGAGTAAGCTTCCAAAGACATTATTTGGTTATTAAACTAACGTGCGAAAGAAAATGTTAAAGAATATTCACTAGTTTAATGATACAACTTCGCCAAAAACATTCTAGACCAAGACTTCTTCCATTTGCATCTGCTTTCTATTTTATTTCAAATAGTGCTAATAGGCACATACTTCACGTCAGTTCCATTGCCACGCTGCACCAAACAGAACAATTTGTGATGCGATTTTAATGGTCACCTGCTGCGTAAATTAGTGAAGTTTACTGAAGAATGACAGTTCACGTTAATTTCAGCCTGTGAACCATAGAAGATTTCACTCCTGGGTAGAAAGATTTGGAGAAGGGTGGACTGATGTTGTTCTTTCACATTTTGAGTGTCCATCAAGCATGACGTATGTTAAAGCTAAGACGCTAATCGGTACGCCTATTCGAAGAAACAGAAGAATTACCTATGGTTAAATGTATCTTAAATGAGCAACAAGCATTGAAAGAATTAGTGAAATAATGGCTTTATTTTGGTGGAATCAGGAAACTTGAGAATCGTTGGTCAAAATGCACTTAAAAACATGCCATGCGTATATAAATGCAATAGGCTATATCTAACTACTTTAGTAGCAATAAAACTGTATTTAGTTGTTTGCATACCTTTGCATTCTACAAGTCTAAACCATCAGTCATGGTCTTATGTAATTACGTATTCACCATCAGCTCCAGTTAAAATTTTAAATTACTTTAGACAGTTTTGTTGTGTTGGATTTCACATTACTATAGAAGCGTAAATAATTAATACTCGCAAACAAGGCGAACATACAGTAATCGATTAAGAGTGGACAGATCGATCAAGTAAAAATAAATGTCTTCGTGGTTTCCGCGTGAAACGAACTCGAGACTCGATACAGTCCAGGCACGTTAGCGTTATGAAACAGATCACCACGATAAAGACCGGGAGATGAGAAAAACTGAGACGAAGTTAAATGAATGTCGCGTCAATTGGTTTTAGGAGGCGAAAAAGAAAAAAGAACAAAATTATCCTCAGACGTCACTTTTCGCAATTAACATTGTATTGCTCGTGAAGATTTTTACCAGGAGAAATTTTAAATTTTTTGAAATATTACGGAAGTTTTTTTTGACGTTTAGCTGCGCTTTTTAAATATATATTCAACTAATTCCAGATAACAGAGGAGTAATGCTGGATGATAGTCAGTGTAAAGAAATATGGGAAGAATATTTGGAATCATTCAGAATTACAATTAGAAGAACAGCCAAACGGTAAAATTTTCATCAAAAAGAGAAGGGTTGAAGGAACAAGACTTTATTCCAATGTCGTGATTTACGCCACATCCAGTGGATGTGATATGGATATAGTTCACATGGCCACTGAGAGATGGCAAGACGAGTATTTCATATGGCCACTGTTAGATGGCAGCACATTATTTGTAGCTGGCATACGCAACAGACAGACAGGACGTGTCAATATTGACAAGTGTACTATCTTAGTTTTCAAAAAAGGCAAAAATAATATAACACAATTACAGTGATGAAAATGTCGTATTTTATTTAGCGATTCTTTTACAACTGCGTAAACTATATTACGTCGAATGTGAGGATGTTCGCGAAAAATGAGACGTTAAGTGGAAGAAAACGGCGTGGCCTGCTTTAAGGTCTTGTGACAGCATTTGGCAATATGAGATATATTTTTTAAAATAGTGTTAAGTCGACAGATAGAAAGAAGTGGGAGGGACATGTAGCACACATGAGGAATTTTAGAAATATATAGGACATTTTACTCAGAACTCCTAAAGGAAATAGGCCACTTGTAAGATCGAGGCGTGGATTGGAGGATAATACTAAAACGAATGCTTAAAGAGCTAAGATAGGAGACCGTGGATCGGGTTCCGTTGAGAATGCAGTCTAGTGAACCAGATAACGAGCCTTTGGGTTTCATAAAAGGGTGGAAAGATTTATTGACCAACTAAGCAACTATTAGCTTTTAATAGTCTTTATCTTCTGTAGAGTTCGTGACTTTTGGAAGTATCCAGCACAGTCGCTGAATTTGGTGACGCCGATGATTAACAGGATCTTGATGACGTCACGGAATGACGTCATGTAGAAATGCTCGTTAAGCGTCAATGTAATTCTAAGAACTTATTGCTACATGCTGTTCCTTGAGTGTAGAAAGTGTCGTCCAGCCGTCGGTAAACTGACATCTTAATTACATTTATTTCTACAGGCTTCAGTTACAAATGCCCACTCACGATCATAGCAACCGCAATAAAAGGTATCGGGAGATCACACATCGAATGACAGTAATATTGACGTGAATGTTGCATACGCATTTTAAAAAATGGGGAATTTTTTTTTTGTGTTCGAATCTCATGACTGCCTCGGGTCTTGAAATAACGAATTAGAAATTTTAGTAGTTTTATAGGTTAGTTTTTGCTTGGCTCTAGTGTCGCCAAGTCAGCTGTGCTCTGTAACTTCGTTTCTCGTCCTAAGGAAGACAACAGACTGAAGGTTTCTGCGAATAAATTTCTGTGGAAAATAATATGAACCCAAGAGAGAAGAAAGATAGAGAAAGTTACACATTGAGGAACTTCATAACCTGTTCGCTTCACCAAGTTTAATTAGTGCAATAAAAATGTTTGAGATTGGCGGGGCATGTAGCATATTTGAAGAGATGACGATGCCATACTTAGTCGACCGGAAACTTGGGAGACCTAGGCGTAGATGGAGGATAATATTAAAATGAATTGTGTTTGAGATGTGGATTGCATTCAACTCACTTGGGATAGGATCGAGGTACGGACTCTAATGAACAATCTAAAACATATTTTCGTTCCATAAAAAAATTAATTTATTGAACGACTGAGCGACTACCAGCTTTTCATGGGCTCCAAGGAGTTCTTCATTCATACCGAGAGACAGCTGTCAAAATCTGTGTTTGTCTTGACGCACAACGTCATACAAATAGTCCCATGGCAAGGGCATACCTCCTAGTTATCAGGAGGGAAACTTTCATGACGTCTGCCCTAATCTATTTTGGCAAGAGCTTCAAATGCTAGGTCATTGCTAGTGTTTATGCATTGAAATTTGTATTTGTGCTGTTTGTATAAACCAGATTAGTTTCAATGTATGGAACCGGATATTGATAGAATGATACATTACGCGAGACGCACGGGTTGTAAGACCATATGTGAAGGAAAGTGTTTCACCTATGGCCCTAATTTGTCAAATATGGACACGAGAATGTTCAGGGTGGTTTGTCTGAAGGTAACTACAGTTGATATCTAGAGTCATAACTAGATGCAGTTTCTCTTCACAAAGTAAATAAGGCGAATGCACTGGATCCTGTGGTGGACAGATAATGAACCTTTGGGTTCAATAAAATACGAGAAATTTGATAATCATACGAGCGTCTACCATCTTACAAGGACACCGCTCGATGAAGTTTGTTGATAAAAGCTGTAACTAGATTTACATGAGACTTTAGGTTTTCGTGGTGATGCAAATTTTAATTGTGATTATCTGTACAATATCCTTCTGAAATATTGTAGATAAGCTGTTTATACAACTTACAAACTCCTACGTAGACCATCATAACCCATAAGACCACAGTCATAAACAATATTATATTAAGTTTAAGAAATTCATATACTTGTAGTATTGTCTGCGTACATTTCCATTAAATTTGTTAAATAAGCAACACACAAAGAATTTTTTTTATAGTTTGTGTTACGAAAAATGTTGGCGAAACTCTGGTGCTTAAGGTCATAAGCAGGTCAAAGATTTTAAATGCTAAAATGAAATATAGTATTGGTAATAAGATTAAATGTAACGTTCCTGTGGGTTTTGGTACCGTGTAGGCTTGGCTTCAACCATGAAGACGGAGACAATATGTTTCTGTGAAACATTCGCGTTTATCGACGATTCTACACGGCGCCAAAATCAGAAGGTTGTTATTCTTCCTACAGTGAAAATTTCAAATCCCACAAGAGTAAATGTGTGTTACCTTCTATCCAGTTACCTTTCTCATGAATTAAAGTGGGTTTATGACGAGTTTCTAGGTTATCATAAAAAACTCGTTGACTGAAAACTCTCGCAGATTACTTCAGTGATATGAACACGTGTGTAGTCTAACCTTCAGGAACAATAGAATTTACCAAGGGAAATCATTGTAACAATTATTGTCATAGATCTGGATTAAGTCCGGTTTATTTCACTTCTCCAGCTGTTTATTTTCGAGTCTGTATCTGACGTAAGAGATGTCAGAAATCTGGACCAGAAACCTCGGTTGCTGCAAGAATCCTACTGACACACAATACACTAATTATTACAAAGTGGAATAAGTTGTAGGTCTAGGGTGGTATTTCTACAAAACCGTGAGAAACACTTGCTCAAGATTGCTTGAATGGAAAGAAATTTCGCTGGCTTTATTACAAGTCTGCTCTTTAGTAACGAGGTGTAATCCGTAGCCTACTCCACGTTTTTAATTGTCCTTTGTTGTCTTTTGTATCTCGTTAGCTTATCAGTCTGTTACACACATAACTGAATATAGTAATACTGCATGTATCACATTACATTCAGACAAAGAAGATTTTAAGATTTTAGGTTTTCACGGCGGTGAGCTAGATGTTTTGTCTGGGTTGTTATGCCACGTAGTCTGGTAGAAGTTTACAGATTTCTAAGGTCCTTGCTGTCTCCACCATTAGGGCGGTCGAACGATTTGGAAAGAGATTTTAGGATCAGAGTATGAGCATTTCTAAGAGAGAGAGATAGATAGATAGAGAGAGCAGTAGATTAATACCTGCACGGAAAAGTGTAATATGTTACCTCTCCGTTGTACCTTATGATAGCGAAACGTAGAAAATGACAAACACATTTCCAAAAAACAGCTGCTGTAGGATTATCCTTCTATGTATGCTCAAGTCTTCTAAGTCAATGGTATTCAACCTTTTTGTTCGCGTACCCCCAGATATAATTTCTCTTCAACTTTGTGCCCCCAAAGTTGTTGGTGTACAATTCAAGTTATACGTAGTATATAATCTACATCTAAAATGAATTAAATAAATTACATTACTGATTATTCAGTGTTTATGATAAAATAATACATATATTTTTTAAATTTCACGTACCCCCTAAGATGTCTTCGCGTGCCCCCGGGGGTACGTGTACCCCAGGTTGAATACCACTGTTCTAAGTGGTACCGCACTTCAAATTTCTCATTTGCTTTTCTGTGTTTTAGTTCCCTTATTCGTACCATAGAGCAGGCCATCTCAAAAATCATGATTTTATTGTCTTAATAATGGGAGTACAGCTCATAAAAATTTGTTACATAAATTTCTTCGTTCTCCTGATACTTCCTCGTTCTTGTGTACGGCTATTCAGCTCATCGCCCCGTTCTCAGACTCAATTTCTACGCTCTTTTCATAGGCATAACAGTAATAATGAGAAGATACAAGTTACAGAAAGAGAGAGAGAGCTTGGAACCATGGCCTCCCCTGTCTGAGAGTTGCAAGGGAAATGGTCGGGTTTGTGTGTTGGCACACATGGAGACCAGGATATTCCTTCCATTTCCAAACATGGCGCAGCGTGGGTTTTTGTACCCAACCCCCTAACATCCATCAGCAACTCTCACTGTTACTAGAGAGCCAATTTTAAAATTAATAGGTTTTATCAAATAGAATAGAAAGTTTTGTTCTTATCCAGATGTGAATTGCTTTATTCACATAACTTACATAAATTACTGTTTGTTTGCGTCTGATTTAATGACGTTCGTATAGATCCATGTTGGTTGTATTATACCAATTCTTTCTGTACTGTGTTGTAACATAAATGAATACTGTAAAACTAGAAGAGTTGTAATTTGTGTGGTTGAAATTTTCTCTCTCAACGAAGTGTTTCCTTTTCTTGTCTTCTTTTTGCGCTGTGATCCAATTCATACCTCGGCTTCTTTGTGTGGTTTACAGTACTCTTGATTCGCATACAAACAACTGCAGGACTTTTCGGTTGTAAATCAATCATTCGCAATTTATTTACTGTTAAACATCAGAGTAAATAGGTCTGCCTTCTGTTGCCTATTCGGAAGGTAAATTTTTCGAATTTCGTCCAGAAGTTTTCCTATCCTGACAGATTTTCCTAAGTCCTTCTGCGCCTTATAAGTAGTGGGACAATAGAACTAAAACAAACTCCGTGGATCGTTGTCTTCGAAAAGCCAATAGCACTCTCAGCTAGTCAAGTAATCTCCCCCTTGTAAAATCTCTAACAATTATTTATTTTAATCCGTCTTATCACAATATTTAAAATTTCTTATAATTAAGATAATAAAATATCATTGATGTTCCATATCGATTGATCGATTTACATTTTGGAACATCCTTTACACAACATGTTTCAGTTTTTATAAAACCATCATCAGGTGTAAAATATTTACGAACTTAAAACTCAAATATGATTCTATTTTGGTGATGTTTCATGCCATTTGTTGAATAGTTGTTTTGGACCTTCCTATCTTAAGCTAAGTTGCAACGCACTGTTAAACTGAATAAATTTAAGCAGTACAATGCAAGTACGATCACAAACATCGTACGATATATCGAATTTAAAATTCTATTCAGGAAGTATATTTTATTATCTTAATTATAAGAAATTTTAAATATTGTGATAAGACGGATTAAAATAAATAATTGTTAGAATATTCACAATATGACGCAATTACACTATCTTATGAAAATCTCTAAGTTGTATTAACGTGTTAAGAAGAGTCCACAACGAATTGCTATCCTGAGCCAGATTAGTTCAATCTACACCCTCCAGAAATATTTCTCTAAATACATTTTAATATAATTTTTCTATCTACGTCTGTTTCTTCCGAGTGGTCTTTTTCCTTGCCTTTCTGTATTTCTGGTCTCTACCATTTTAGCTTTATTCTAGTTCAGTCCCTAAAAATAGGAATTTTGTCTTCTGTTGATATTATTTACAAATCACGAATGTTCTAAATTATTTCATGTCACGTGGACTACGTTGTAGGAATAAAGCAGTTTAAAAACCCCAGAAGACAAATTGTTGATATTATTTACAAATCACGAATGCTCTAAATTATTTCATGTCAGGTGGACTACGTTGTAGGAATACCGCAGTTTAAAAACCCCAGAAGACAAAGTTTATAACGTAGGACAAAAAATCTGAACATCATTGCATGGAGTAGGACTCGAACCCGCGATTCAAGTTTTCGAGTAGCCAAACACCGCATGATGCTTTGCAGGTCTTCGCGATGCAACTGTTTCGTGATTTATGATTTAAATGTAAACGCGTGTGTGTTCAACTAACAATCTTTGTGCATCTTTCATAAACTTTGAAAACAATATAAAAAAGAACGAGGATTTGCTACTACAACCAAGATCTGCACCGGTGGCGACTTCAGGCGAGCTCAAGCCTGTACCCTTCCGCGCACACCGCTTGTCAGATTTATCATTTCAAGAATCGAGTTTTTTTGTTACCGAAAATTGAGAACTGGTTTTGTAATAAAGCATTCTCTATAGGTAATAACAAAAACTGTTATCATTGTTAATTATTTACTTATGGTTTAAATAACACTGCTAACACTAGCTCAGATAAAATTACATCGAATATTAGGATTATTTATAAACACTGGTTTGATAATAATGTGGAAAGAAGCTGTTGTGTCCTGTTTTAAGTTACTAAACTGTCATTTGCCTGGAAGCATTGAGAATATCACCAAAAATCTGAAGCAGGTAACCAGTCCTTGGGCCCATATTTTAACCCGACATCTCTCGAATACAAAGTAGGAATGCTAACCGCTTTTCCGAGACGTTTATTATTGCTAATTTTTATTGCTGTAAATTGAATTACAAGGTAGCAAACAAATTATTCTAGATGTATGTATGCATTTAAACATCACACGAAAAACATGAAACTACAACAGATCTTTTGAGAATGTTAAAAAATCTATTCATCTGGTATCAGAAGTAATAAATATACATGAAGTTCGTGCTGATATTAGGAGAAGATTAAATTGTGAAAATTCATGTTGCTATTCAGTTAAAAAGGTTCTATAATTCCACGTACTTTTCAGAAAAGTGGAGTCTTTTTGCCATCTGTTTGTATCGGTGTTTTACTTTGAAGGAATACGATAAATTCGAAGTGTCTGTGAACACAGTGTTTACGAAGTAAACGAACATGCGAAGAATGATTAAGCGACCATTTTACGATATTACATAATGAGGAACTCTAATGTTTATATAGGTTACCAAGTGTTGTTAAGTAAAGGACAATCGAGGACGCTTTGGTGATAAGAACTTGCAGTTCCATGAGCTGACAAGATGTGCTTAAAATTTTTGGTAAGAAATACTCTTGGAAAGCGTGAACTAAAATCGAAACAGGTAGAAGGAACCATTATGATTTCCCTTCCTCGCTTTATCTTTTGGTATAACCTTAATTAAGTCAATTAACTTGTGGTGTAGTTTATATGGGACTTTTTTTCTATTGTCAGTTCCGAAGAAAATATTGACTGTTTTTTTTAAACAGAACCGTTCTCATAGTTACGAATATTGTAAGTGTATAATGCTCGGCATGAAAAGAGTTCACAATAGCCTTCCAAAATTATAGCAACACAGAATATATGTAGGATTATTAAGTAGACGGCACAGAGGGGACAACTTTCACGTTGTCTCACGGACGAACAAATTTGATTGTTATCTGTGAAATCTAGATTCACGTGAAGAATAGTTTGGCCATACGTTTCAGTAATCAGCTGTTCGCTCTGTGCGTTCTTTCACTCGCTGTTGAAAGTGAAACATTGCACGCATTCTGAAATATTATGAATCAGTAACACGCACGCAATTTGTTCCTCACGTAGAAGCAATATGAAACTATGACGTCACTCTACAGGAACAATGAAAGTAGACGAAGTCTGAAGGTTTCTGCCTTTGGAGTGTTTGTTTGTGTTAAAGTATTCTTTTGGTCTTTTTTCCATAAAATTAAAGCGATTTGGAAGCCGGATTGTGCTTTCGCGATTAAACAAAAAAAAAAAAAAACTTCCGTAAGACCCCGGAGGTAGTCTGAAGTTGAAAGAACATCAATAATCATGTAGCAGGTAAAAGACATTTGGACAACCAGTCATCTGCTGGGAGGATATAACTCATAATTACTATACAGAATGTTGAGTCTTTAGACCTTGTCTATCGTATGATGTTATGAAATAGTCAGCGTTTTAAGGACTGGATCTGTACTCGTATTCTGGTATAGTGAAGGAGACATCTGCTCTATGGTGTCCATTATAATTTTGTCCTGTACTCGTATTCTGGTATAGTGAAGGGGATATCTGCTCTATTGTGTCCATTATAATTTTGTACTGTTCAAATGGTTGACAAAATTCATGCTTCATTTCTTCTCGAGGAACTCTGCTGGTTAAGATATCCCCCGTCTTTTATGGAACTAAGTTTCATTACCATGTTCACAGGAACCCACAATCGAAACCTATTTTAAACCAGATTAATCAATCTTATTTCATACTGTGTTTACATAAGTTTAATTTTAATATACTCCCATTTAAGATAAGTGTTCGAAATTACTGTTAGAGTTATAAAACGGAGAAAATTAGATTGGCAGTTGATGTAGCATGCAAGAATAAAAAAGCTACATTGATAATTGTTTGGAAATCTTTTTCTGAATCAGAACACGTGGGAAACCAAGTTGTGAGTAATTAGTGATAGAAATGTGAACTATGTTGAAGCAGCTCACGATTGAGCCCAGTGATGAGCTTGTAAATGGCGCAAATATATCTTTGGCTCCTATAATAGAAATATATTTCTCGTTAACAACTAAAACCAGAACAGTTCTCGTAGATATTACTTAACATTTAAAATTTGCAGAACGTTTAAAATCAAAGATATTATATAAAACCTTTTATAATTAGTTACATTTGCCTGAAGTATCTTCCAGTAAAATTCAGTGTTCTGGAAGCTTTTGAGCTGAATCTGAATCGAGGGGGGAAGGTGACGAGTCACGGATTCACAAGGTTACTAGGTCACGGACGAGCGAATTAGACCCCACCCATCACCCACACTATCTGTATTCTCAGCGAATTCTCTACGTGATGACCTTTGCATTCTGCTAGAACATAACCCCTCAAGAGGTCATGGGTCGTGTCACGGGGAAACTTTGTCATCAGTGTAATTTATTTTGCTCTAACCCACCCAGAACAATACCACACCTAGAATATGACGCATGGATTTTTATACATTTATCTGTGCTATTTAACGATGCTTTGTCCCTTATAAACGTTACTCATCATCATCAACTACTACTTTCGGTTTAGGCCAAATAACCTGTTCTTTCCACACTGAAGTCTCTTCAAGTCAATCAATTTTTAAGGATTTTCGGTGTTCATTTTTCATCGTTTATCGTAACTGAAATTCCTTTTTGATACTACTATACTCCGTCCTCTCTATAAGCTTACACTATTTATTTATAAATTCTGGATTTCTGCCTATAATATTATTAATATTTAATTTCTTTCTAATGTTTTAACTCATCTTACGTGTTATATATTTTTAGTGATCTAGAAAATGCATTTTACAGGCATCAGTTCCTTTTTATATTATTTAAGTCAGAATATATTCTTGGCGAGATTCACGTTTGACGGCAGCGATAATAAAGATCACTGTCTTCTGGAATGCTGGGCTGCATTATCTCGTAGAAATTAACCGATGCTTCGGAGGTGATTACTGCTTCCATCATCAGGGCGTATCCTTTTGATTTTCATTCTTTAATGACTGGATGCTACGTACATTGTATGGTCTTCACCTGATTTAGCTCATCTTGTAGCTCGCTGCTACAAAACTTACACGCTACAAGCAGCGCATACACACTGCCAGAATGTCAAAAGCATCTTGAAAAGGAGAAAACAAAATATACCACACACGACTGAAAAATGTTCAGGTAGTTGTTAGATTGTCTGCTTGCACTGGACGACAAGAGCGCTCAGTGGACATAGTCCGAACCCGATTTTAGGACTTCGTGATGTGCTGATGGTCTGTGTGTGATAGTGTGCTTTAATACTTAGATATTTCCATGTGCATCTTGGTAATAAACAATTTTATAATAATGAAATTTTAACGTTTGTTGACTGAGAAGTGTTCTGTGTTGAAGGGAAGATTTATTTTCGTGTGCAGTGAATGTGTTGCTTGAAGAAATTTGTCTCCACATCAGCAGCCATTGTCACGTACAGGCAAGTTCTTAAAATAACCCAGTAGAATTATTTTAAACATATTAAAGTAGACGGTTAGAACTGTTTTATACAAAAAACCCACGGAAACTTCCAGTGAAGCGCAACATGTAAACTTAAATCAGGATGTATTTACTGTTTGAGAAAATCAGTGACTCAAACTTATAGTGTCATTTCTCGTTTGAGTTATTTGTGGCTGTTCAATGGACATTTGGTAGAAGTAAGGTTAAGTTACGTGCAGTGATCATGTCCTTGACTGATCTCGGATTGTGGGTGATTTGTGAGTTCGTATTGTCAACTCCCCTACTTCGCCTTATCCTCTCTTTCTCACCTGACGCTTTACGGAAACTTATATTTTCTCCCTACCACTCGCTGTAATTTGATCTATTCGCTAAACGCCCTTGTGAGAGAGTATGTCAGTTTTTATGAGAGTCAGCCCTGCCAACCTGGTGTTCTATACGGCACACAGCCTGCACTCAGAACTGGGGCGTTTGAGTTTGTTAACATTCATTTCATTGATAAACGTTGAGTTATGTTACTTTTTCTGTCTGTATCAATCCTATGCGTAGATGAACGGCCAATATTAATATTAATCTTATGCAAATATAATGCCAGGATATGGACTAGATTAATCTGGCTTAGGATAAGATTCAGTGGTAAACCCTTGCAAGTCTTCGACTTCAGTAGAAGTCGGGAAATTCCTTGACCAGCTGAGAGACTGTCAGCTTCTCAAGAAGGATTCTGATTTCTTGAGCATGGAATTGACTATCTTGACTGGTTGCTATTATTTAGCTTACGTATCTAAACATAAACGTATCAGACTTTTAATATTAATGAAATTTACATGTTTAAGGCAGTATCTTGGATAACAGTTCGCTTGTACTCTTAAAATAATAAAAGTCGTACGCTGTACTCCACTCTGGAGTGTACAGTGTCCAAACCAGGGACGGAGTTCATATTAACCCTATTAGTTCGGCTAACACTTTACAAAACGAAAAATAAAATGTCTTGCCTTCTTGGTTCTTGTTCCATGCATCGGTACACAGCAGAAGTGATCAGATACAGTGCATCGTTAGCCAGCGAGTGGCACAGTCCAGAAGAACTTTGTCAAAGGCGGCAACTTCACTACGAGCTGAAAGAACCGACTATAAAGCTTGCGTGCGTTCTAGAAATTAAATTAAGTATTCGGGAAATGCTAATAAGTAAAAATGTAATTAT
>NW_019060337.1:636160-652024 GCF_000696155.1 Zootermopsis nevadensis | reverse complement strand
CGTATGATTTCTTTTCTTTTTTTCAGCGTAGAAAACTGAACTTGTTTTTGCGCGTAGAATATAAGCACGCGTGTCACGTGTTCTGCTCGACTCACATGACCGCGGGCATATCGAATGATGCAAATTTGTTCTCCCAAGCTAAAAAAAGACTTCCCCATACTTTTTGATTTCAGGAGAATCTTACGACCAAATACGCCATTTTAATATAAACCGGAACATGGCGTAGTAAACAATTATAGACATGTTAGTTATACCAGGTTACTCGTATTCTGGTATAGTGAAGGAGACATCTGCTCTATGGTGTCCATTATAATTTTGTCCTGTTCAAATGGTTGACAAAATTCATGCTTCATTTCTTCTCGAGGAACTCTGCTGGTTAAGATATCCCCCGTCTTTTATGGAACTAAGTTTCATTACCATGTTCACAGGAACCCACAATCGAAACCTATTTTAAACCAGATTAATCAATCTTATGTGTGTATTATTTAAAAATGCCGTTCATAACTCTGCGCGTCTCCAGTACAAATGTCAACTGGTTAATACTGCTACAACGGCATACGTCATTTCTTTTATGCGTTTTAGATGGAAAACTCAGTAAAATGTCTCAGATTTGTAGATATGCATTTTTTAAACATGTGTAGTTGGCAAGGATCTATACTTGAGCGTTATTTTTTATGTCTTGGTCCTGAGATTGGGGTGGCCAAGGCCTGTAATAGGCTGTAGAACCCGAGATGATGATGATCTTGAGATTTGTTTTAATTTAATAGCATTTTTAATACAGTCATAAACTTTAGATATTGTGTGTTAGAATTTACAGGAATTGGACATGACAGCCTTTCGCGTTTTCTGCTTTTCAGGACCAGTTATTTTGAGGCCCTGTTAATCTGCCTCAACATAATGAAAGAATTGTGTTATGTAAGTTTAGTACATGCACAACAGAAGAGCGTTCAGAATACAAAATCTAGTATCGAATATTTTATCAGTCGTTATACTTGTTGCATAACTAGCCAGGAAATGAAAGGACAACCAATGTACATGTGGCAGTTATGGTCTCCGCTAGGACGTCTATATTATGGTAGCGTGCAAGATTGGGTTAAGACACGTATTAATGGAAGCATGCTCTCTGAAATTCGTTTTACCACTCATCTCACAAAGTTATTCTAGTGGAAATTCGGAGATACAATCCAGATTTATTAGATTAATCGTTATTGTTTTAGTAGCATTTATATGAATGGGCAAAGTTTTGTTTGGCGATATCTGAGTAAAATTTGGAAGATAATTGTATCTTAAACTTATGAGTGTTTTTGGCTACAGGCTATTTATGTGAGTATCATTGTTTTTCATGAATATGATGCGTTGTTCGACAAGATTTCTGATTTAGAATGAAATTGTTTCATCTAAACGTAAAGCCAATTCTAACAAAATTTATTTCTCTCACGGACGGTCACATTTTATCAAACTTCGTACTTCGGTTGTACCAGATATGGTTATAATCGTTTCCTCTACCCCAACTCATCAGTCGAGGGTCGTCCAGAACGGACTTTCTTTGAATATTTCAATAGATTTATGAACTTTCTAGTGATTTATGCAGTTCCTGCCATACTGATTGAAAGTTTTCAAGGACGTTTGAAACCCTACAGACTGTGTAATAAAATTGCTCCGTACGTCTACGTGTCTGCATGAAAGAACTCTATAACGCCAAACCGAGTTTGATTAAATATGACCATTGGACAATTTTACGAAAAATCGACCCCATTGTATTTTTTTAAAGGTCGAACAGCTTTAATGACCGCTTAACGCAAGGGCATACTGCTTTTAGATCTCACATTTTCCTCACCACGGTTGACTTGGTTGCCTTGATTACCATTTTTATTTCGAGAGAGGAAATCCTCCGCGATGATGTAATCTCCCATTCATAAACTCCGCCCACGCAAATGTTACTGACCCCAGAAAATTTAGACGTTACTGGCAACGTTTAAATAGGTCATGGTTTAATTCTACAGAACATGCTATAATTTCTGGCATATATATAGAATTCTTAACTAGATTTGTGTTCATATCAGTCATTCAGCTGTGTTAAACACGTCCGAATTAGAGAAGTTTCGTATTCCTAATGCTCGCCATTCCTATCGACAAAGTTGCATAGGTCTATTTGTCGCCAAAATGGATGTAGTCTGACGACACGACATGGCCCACATATTCAATTTCCTTACTAAATGCTTTCAGGGCCCAGTGTTTGGTTTGGTTTCACGACTAATTACAGCCTCAAGTGTGTTTACAATATTCAGAGCACGCGCATTAATATTGTTGGGTTGAAGTAGTATGTATGTATTCGCTCAGATATAGGAAGTGACGCGGTCGGGACGAATATGTGCGTTCTACGTCGGTTAGAAATGAAAGGCAAGGTGATCAGAGGGATAGCAGACAAGGAAGAATATCAAGATTTCTGTCTTCTGGGTTGTTGCGCTGTGTAGTCTGGCCGATGTTTACCAACGTTTCAGAGGTCATACTGCCTCCGTCATCAGGGCGATGAAGATTTCTGTCTTCTGAGTTGTTGCGCTGTGTAGTCTGGCCGATGTTTACCAACGTTTCAGAGGTCATACTGCCTCCGTCATCAGGGCGATGAAGATTTCTGTCTTCTGAGTTGTTGCGCTGTGTAGTCTGGTCGATGTTTACCAACGTTTCTGAGGTCATACTGCCTCCGTTATCAGGGCGATCGCCCTGATGACGGAGGCAGTATCGGTTACTCTATATTTACATAATTACGTTATATGTCCGGTCCGAGATTTAAACCTAATACATGAAATGAATAGCATCCTCTGCGTCGCTAATGTAGGTTTCTGAACTTGATGTTTTGTTATGAAGGATTAAAATTATGGGTTGTCACTACAGCCGGTCGGTTAGCTCCAGCATTTACGTATGACAACATGTCCATGAATACAGTATTCAGGAACTTGTTTAACCACGGGGTGCATTTTCAAACATTCAATTTTGATATTTTAGTATTATAAGTCACGTGATGCCTGTAAATTTGGTTTTTATATGTGCAGGAACTTGTTTCTAGCCTCCCGCAGAGGTTAATTTCGATTTTTGAACACTCGACACGCGACAGTTTCTTGTTCCAACCCACTGATTCTCAAAATGTGTTCCTTGAGGGTGTGTATTCTGCGGGTTTCATTCAAATCCTTAACAGAATGAAGGTAACTTGTTACTGCAATAAGGTATACGCCGTGAGCCTGTATGTGAAAATAAAGGTATGGATCTATACATTCTTACCGTCGGCATTTGTCGCAGCTTAACGCCTCGGCCGCTTTAACCCATTTGATAGGAGGCTGGATGGTCCTTAGGATTCGCTTTGACACATCTGTGCGAAGAGGAAACTCTCTGTCATCGTTTGTCCATGTTAATTTGTGGTTTCGTGGTGGTAAAATGTAAGGTGCGTTCACGCGCAGATTATGTGACGTAAAGCGTGATCGTCTTTACCGTACGTATAGAACGGATAACTCGATTTTGTTTAATTTGGTTGTTTGCGAGTTTTACGAAAAATTACAAACCATTTCAATTTAGATGAGAGAATTCCTAATTTTGGAGCTCATATCAAATACTAACGAAAAAATGTGATTTGTTTGAGATATTTGATAAATATGAAGAATAAGTGTTATGAATGGGTTTTTTTACATCGATAAACATTAACCACGGTATTGATTGATTGAAAGTCATAATTAGGATCAAAGTTGATGTCATGCGCAGATTAGTTTGATTTTTGGTCCTCTGTATGGCGAACACTTGCTTTCTTCTTGCACGTGAATGGTGAACGCATTGTAAAGATCTGAACCTTTTTATGAATACTGCTTTACAGTGCACTACAATGGAGGAGATCCTGGCTGGAATGAATCATCAAAGAATAAGATGCCGCTTATAATGAAGGGTTTTTATAAAACTTTCCACATTGTATTTTGATATTCGATTTGCTGCCTTAGGTGATTAGAAAGACTTTGAAGACTAAATATCGTACGAACTTTCTACACCAGGTTCATTCAGGTTGGTTTAGAATACAAAGTGTATACATTTTATGTATAGATATATTTATAGTTCACAGAATCAAGTCCCGTTTTGTAGGTAGTCATAGACGAATGTACCACACGTGGAGCATAATAATTCTGTCGCATTTGTTCTGTTACTTTTTCTAGATTTTTAGCTAATGAATGCTAACTTTTCGAAGTTACGGAATGAATCAAATGGGTACCGGGGTCCTTTCCCGGGGGTAAAGTGCGGCGGCCGGGGTGTGGGGCTGACCCATCTAGTGGCCAGGTTAAGAATGAGTAGGAGCTATAACTCCTCCTCCCCCAAGCGCCTATATGGCGTATAGTATTACAGCTTTACTTTTACTTACATATTAACGGTTTACGCTCAAGATTAGCTCATGGAAATTGTCCATTATTTTCGTCGAATTAAAACCAAATTTTGGAACGTGTCGTAATCTGAGTGAAAGTGCATTTAACTGTTTAAGGATAAGAACCAATGAATGGTTCTAGTGGACACGGTAATGAACCTTTAGGTTTCATAAAAGTTGGGCAATTTCTAGACTAGCTGAGCGACTACAAACTTTTACCGAGTCCTTAGGTTTTTCCCTGTCAGTATCATTCCACTGCCACTTTTTAATCACCCAAGTTTCATCTCGGTGGTGGACAATGCGGCCTCAGTTCCATAGAGACAGTCTCACCCCATGTCTAGCGGTTAGAACGCTGGCCTTGTAATCCTGGAGTCTCGGGTTCGATTCCCGGCGGTGCCCGAATTTATAACTTGTGTTGGGCAAGGCCGTGGTCTAGGCAACACGGAGTTTTCCTCCGTGGCATCCCAACAATTAATCCATTCACACACAGAAGAAGGCAATGGCAAACCACTTCTGGATCATCTGCCAAAAACGTATATGAACAGGTCCCAGTCCGAGAAAAGGATGGAAGGATCCTGTTCATATGGACCTGTCGTCAGACAGAACACTAAATAAATAAATATAAATAGTGTTTAAGGGAATCATCTTTATTTCTTCTGAGGATCATACAAAACCCATAAATAAACTCTGTGGGCAAACTAAATTGTTACTGAATGTTAAAGCGAGTGGTATGTGTCTGTACCACAGCTTTAGAGGGTTGAAGAATCTGCCAGTGTGATTGAATCATTCATCTTTTAGACTAATAAGACTTGCAACAAATTGCGTCATTATAAGTTGTATGGGATCCGCTTGAAGGTTTCCGACAATGTCTAGACAACGACACGAAATTTACGACCTGTAATTACGGTGTTCGGCTGATAGAATTTTCAAGCGAGTTGAAACCAATCACTGTTCTCGAGCTGGTCTTATTGCTTATTGCTACGTCACACAAGGTCTGACAATTAAATAACCGGAATGGAATTTCTGCTGCATGTTGGATCATTGAATATATGATTTAGTAGTTATTTTTTACCAGTCATTGAAATTTAGTTTGCTTCGCGGCTATATTAGAAGTTTTACTGAATTAGTGTTGTTAATGAGCAGGAAATACATTTACCCAGAACTTCCAGAGAGATTGTTGGACAGACAACCTCAGGGGTAAAAAATAGTGAATGGTCTCCGGGACAAAAACAAGGCGAATATAAAAATTCAAGGCCAAACCATGCTATTTGCTTATTTGATATCGAAGTAATTATTAATTGCACTGCAAACAAGAAATTAAATATTTTATTTTCAAATATTGGAACGTTTATTGCAGCGTGTCGTATAGAAAGACGTAATATTTGAGAGAATATGTGGATATGGATCATGGCAAACAACATTTCCAGTAAAACAATTTTTGTTACCAGTGTTTTCTTCTTACATTGTACCTATAAATATTGTAAGTTGCCACCTTCATGGCGAAGATTCACGTTCAACGCCGTTCATCCCCTAAAACCGTAGTTTTACTTTGAACTCCAACCGAAAATACCTTTGGATAATATAAATGAGTAATTCCTTTCAGATTTCTTAAAAATTTCGCTTCATTAGATTGTGTCCTGCTTTCTTTTGCCTTATGTAATATTATATAACATTTTGTCATTAATTGAGCGGCAAACCGTCGTCAGAGCTGTTTAGAATGTGTTCTGATTATTACGATTCTGGTAACATACGTCTTTCAGCCACCAATTCCTCACACGTTGCGACTTGTCCTTATGTGGAAATAACAGCATCAAACCCGTCTCCACAGCTCCGTCCGTTCTCTTGTGTCACAATCATGTAAACTCTTTTCCTTTCCCATCACATTCATTGCTGAAAGTTGTGTATTAATTATACGCGTCATAAAACAGTATTTCACATAACATTTGTTAATATATTGTCATTTAATCATGCCTTAATTTCCAAATTTCTAAGTTATAAAGTTATATTTCGCCATTGTGAAGCTAAAGGATTATAAGCCAAAAAGAGTTTCAGAACTAACACCACCTTACCCTGCACTGGCGGTTTGTCCATGTGCTTAATTAAGCATGCACTAGTTGGTGTTGAGTGGCCGGTTTCAGGCTCCAATCGTTTAACCTCCAGCGTCCATTGGGCACTTAAGGATCATCTGGTAGGTCAGATGAGAACCCGTGAAAACGTAATGGTGAATTAAAAATTTCCTGATCTTGCCGGGAATTGAACCCCGGTCTTCAAGCCCATAGCCAGTTATAATGACTGAAATATGGCGATTCATAATAGACAAATTAATGAGCTTTTATGACAAGGCATATTCGGAAAATAGAAGTAATTTACATGTGTAATTGAAGTTATCTACAGGGGGTATGAAAATTTAATTTCAAGGAGTACATATTTCGAATTATGTAATGTATTGTTTTAACAAGCAGTAAAATATAAATGTCATATGTCCACGGCTTGAAAGACGCAAGACCAGAAATTAAATTGTAAAGGCAGTTAACTTCATATGTCATAATAGAAAGGGATTACTGAGATAATACGTGTGTTTTTTTGGATTTATAATAGAATTGGAGAAGATTTATTCATACTGGAAGACATGGAATGATCATGCAGAATGGATGGTGGACAAACCTGTTGGAGAAGGTTAACTTGAAAGACTGAGAAGAGGATCTGAGTGTAACATTAAGATGGAGATTGATTAAGAAAATGGGAAGTGGAAGGAACAGGATTAATTTTAATACGTGGGCATAATTCGCGATGTTTGATCTCCTGGTTCTGCTGGCACAGTGTTAGATGGAAGCAGTTGGTCGGATTGACAGAATTGTAACGCTGCAGATGGAATGAGGGAGACAACGAAGGCATTAAACTCATGATTTTACTTCAGGCATTATCAAGTAGTCCAATCCGCAAGAAGGTCAGAATTGGTTAACAAGAGAGAAAGTTTAAAAACTTGTAAAGAAGACGTATTTTTTCGTTTTTCGTTCTTGTCAGTGTTCTTCGAATAATTTTGTCGACGTTGTAATTTTGCAGATGATTGGGTATGTTTTCAGTTTTTCATTTATGAAATTTGATCTACCTGTCAGCTAACCCCGATAATTAACTGGGCGTTTTATTATCTTCTCGTTACGATAGACGAGTGGCGTAAGACCACGCTGGTATGTCCTTCGTCTTATTGGACCACACTTCAAGCATTGGAAGATGAATAAGTAGAAGACGATGTTGTGAATGAACAGTAAACATTCCAGAGGAAATTTTCTTCTGGCCCAGCAAAACATCAAAATATTTAAATAATGTGTTGGTAATTACTATGTTACCGCACTGAAAACATCGAATAGGCGTTGCATAACTAGAAGGGGATAAAATAATACGCGTGCTGATGGCAGGAAAATCCTCATTACGAAATTCAACACGCGTATGTAAGACTGGAGTTGAAAAGAATAGTCTACAGGTTTCAAAGACGTTCTGTGTTTGTCTACCGACACTTTTAATTGCTCACAATAACGAACAGGACACTGAATTACAGAGGCATCAGAACAAACAATTCTTGTTCCACTTTAAGGAAAATTCCTGTAATAATACAAGGTGCCTTTTGCCGTAAAATCATGGAAAATTCCTGTAATAATACAAGGTGCATTATGCCGTAAAATCATTTACGATATTGAGCTTTCTTTGCACGTAGTGCACAGTGAGAACGCATTATGGGTTGGTCGTATCCGTCCGTCCGTCCGTCCGTCCAATCGACTGTACTCGAGAAGCATTGAACGGCTTTCAATAAAATTTGATATCGAAGTTGTGCTATTCCTCTCTCGTGTTATACCCGGAGTTTTACAGTCGGTAATCGCAGGATCCTGACCTGAATATCTGAAATGTTAAAGCAATAGAGACGAATGTGAAACAATGGCAGTAAACCAGAGGTGTCATGGTAAAAAAAAGCGGATCTGTTGAATGCAATTTCCTTGGAAAACGGAAGCATGCACTTCATACCGAGCTGGTGACACGGATTACGTAAGCGAGAAAAGACTTCCGGTGCAGAAATTTCTTAACTTCCCAGGAACAAATACTTTCGCGTGTTCTCTTTGCTGGCTGTTTCACTCTCAGTTTCTCTCCACTGCTCTTTCTTTTGTTTGTATCTCTGTCTCAGATATTATAACAAAACTTTTCACCCCTGCAGTTAATTAAAGTTTAATCCGTGTTAGTTTTGTTTTTGTCGTATGACATTAGCTCAGGAACTTGATATTTGGAAAGGTTGTTGTAAATGGCCGAGAATGGCACAGACTTTCTGACAAGGGCAGAGAGAAAACGTAGATAAATAACAGCAAGACAAGGTGAGAGAATAAGGTTAAATTCCTGACACGTTCAGTTGCAACATTTAGTTAAAAGTGACCCAAGAAGAATAAACGAGGTTATAAATACACATAAAATGGGGCTGTTAGCCTGGAATATTAATGCGAAGAGACAATTTGGGAAACGTAATTTTAGATGCACAGGTTAAAATTGATGTAAAGGTTAAGATTTTAAGCTGTGGACAGGATTAAGCTGGCTCAGGGTATTGTCCTATGGAAGGATTTTATGAACACAGTAATGAATATTCGAGTTCGATAAAGAGCCAGAAATCTTTGACCAGCTAATATTGACCGACTAATATTGAACATCAGATGAACCACGCCATATAAAAAACAATACCTTCGTTCTAATATATAAGAGTAATCTGATAAGAACATTTCAGTAAACTGCATAACATTGTAATAAGGAGAATATTTGGACCTGAACGAGTTGAAGTGACGGAAAACTGGAGAAACCTTACCCTTCATCCAATATTATTAAGCTGATTAAATCAAGGAAGATGGGCGGGCATGTAGCGCGCATGGGAACTTGAGAAATGAGTACAGAATTTCGAAATTCCTGAGAGTTAGAGGCCACACTCTAAAGACTCATGTGTAGATGGGAGGATAATATTAAAATGGATGTCAGTGAAATGGATGAGAATTTGACTTATGACTCAGGATAAGAACAGGTTTCTATAATAAGCAAGGAATTTCTTGAATAGTTGAGCTTTTCAAATAACTCAGGATAAGAACAGGTTTCTATAATACGTAAGGAATTTCTCGAATAGTTGAGCTTTTCAAATACTTTATTCCACGGAGTTAGATAATCAATTGGCACTTGGAACAGTGTTATAAATCATAATTATGCAAACAAAATCAATTAGTAAAATGAAGTGATTTAAAGTCAACAATTATAATTAATACTCGATAGCATAAATATAAATTATTTAATAATTAATTAGAAATTAGATTGAATTTGTACTCTATAAAGATTCCATCACTACAGCCACTCTTCGTCCAAGGAAGTAATCTTTTAGCAATAACTTTCACCTTAGCCACATTTCCATCCAGTTGATTATTTTACGTAACTCGTGAGTCGACACTGGCTGACTGCATTACCTGTTAGCAGTCCGAATATGGAGCATGGCATTGATGAACGGATCGTCCATCAGTGTCATCACACTGCCTTCCATCACACTCTACGCTGAACCATATTAATGTAATACAAGCATTTTATGCTATTCTGGGTTATGGCGCCGTGTAAACATGTCGATTGTTGCCAGCATTTCGGAGAAACTTACTGTCTCCATCTCCATGGTTGCGAACCGCGTCTCAAAACTTAACAAGTTTAGGTTTTGAATTACATCATTATAAATGAGAATATCTTGTAAAAAAGTTATATTGTATGTCTGTGTTAAACGTAGAATATGGATATCTGACGTAGATTTGGAGACCTATTTATTACGCAAGGTCTTGTCAGATATGGAAAAAGGTTAAATTCCCTTCTCTCTCATTTTAGAGTGTCAACACGTATACATTCTCTGCTTGTTTATGAGTTTGAATAAGAATTCATGTTCTAAGTTCTAGAGCTAGAGGCCATACGTCACTTTCATTTGTTTCATATCACTAGGATACGTGTTATTCTAAGAAAACAGATGTTTGTAGCGTAATGTATGCACACATAAGACAAGTAATTTGGATTGTCCATTTTGTCGTTATACGGAATCTCGTCTGCTTTAACGACTAAGGAAATTTACGCACAGCGAAAAATTTGGTCCCGTTTTCTCTGTTGTTCGATAGGGATTTTCACTTCGTGAATGCCATCTTATAAGTAGCGCTAAGCACATTCGGGAAGCTGCTTCTTATGCCAAGATATGACCATCGCATATCACGCAAGGAATGTCAACGTTTTCATGGGTCGATGACTTTTACGTCGTTGTGGGATCTGGTGTCTGCCTAACTGGGTGATGACTTTAACACGAGGATTCTTCGCATATCTGCGTGGGCGGAAAGTCTGTGGACTATTCAAGGTCACCCTTCCGAGTAGCGCGTGTAGGTTGTAACGTAATGTGACTGGCGGCGTTGTCTTGTGTTTGTCACAACTGGAACACCTACAAATTTCGATAACATTCTCCAACATAAAATTTTATGAGTAATTTCCTCCGCTTTTATACGACTTATTAATGTCAGATCAAGGGTTATCAGCTTTATTTATTAACATACGATAGATAACCATAATTAAAATAATAAAAATGTTAAATTTTGTCCCTACATATTTCTGCATATAGTCCCGGCTTCGAGTCTACGTTACACGTTAAAATATTAAGCGTTTAGGAATTTCATGGGCACAACTTCCCAGGAGACAGTCGCCGCCATGGAAGGGAGTGGGTTCACACGTGTTTAACCTTTAGTACGTCGACGCCTTCTCCTCGCTTTAGAGCCGTAGTAGGAAGTACTGCAGTTCTGCTATTAACTCATGCTTGTGCAGGAACGTCCCGAGTTCATGAACCTGCACCACATCTGCGCGCGTTTACTTTGCTGACGTGCTGCAAGGAGTTAACTTTCGTGTTAGTGGACGTCAATCACTGTCATCTTCCGCGTTTCCTTCCGTCTTGTCTGTCAGAATATATAAGGAAAATGCATAAAGCGATCAACGAACAGGGCTGTTCCCTCGATAGGCAACTGTAAGCGGCTGTGCGAACAAAACGAGTGGTTTAGTATTTACATCGCTTGTTACCCCATAGCGGTAATCAACATCATGACACATATTTTCATTTTTAGAAAACAGATTTTTTGATACGTTGAAAGCTGAAAATTTGAGCGCTTACCTGACGAAAAGCATGAACTACGTACAACCTAGATCTATGTTATGCATGGGTACCAGTCCGGGGTGTTTTTGAAATAAAATTTATACTGAATTGCAATGTATTAATCATTACTTAATACTTGAAAGTATTTATTTAGATACTGCGTTAGTATCCTACATGAATTTTTAAAAAAGTTTACTAATATAACCCTGGAAGACGAATGTAATATAACGTTTAAGATGTCAGTTTTTACACGAAATTAAACAACGTGTCGGCATTAAAAGGATCAACTGGTGAAAATCATGTGTAGCTTATAAATACAATCTGTGAGAAACCTTGAAAATGACAACTGTAATATTTGTCGAGAGGTCGATTAATACTCAGCATTCGAAGCGGCTGACACCCGAATCTGAATATTGAAATCAGCCGCGAAAACCAGAGGATTATACGCGGGCAGCACAGAACACGTCAGCGAGCCGTAGGTTGATATCCCCTAGTTTTAAGACTTGGAGCTTACACATTTCAAGCAAGAACACATTATCCAAGTGTCATGAGGTAGATACTTTACTGTGTAAATACGTCTGCAGTAGAGACCCGGACTGGTCTTGAAAGTGTGGTTAGGCCAGACATCAGATTACGAAGAGAGAGTCCCAGGTGAGGTCATGGCACACTAAATTGAAAACAACACACTATCATTACACTGTCTTCCTGACTGGGCGTGGGAGACTCGGTAACTTTAACAATACCTGGACAGCCTGATTCAATTTCCACGTGATCAGAATTGTGGTTTTCGATTCGGTGTGGTTCGCCCAAACTGTTTGCGGAAGCAATTCCTATTAAAGACACCACAGAGCGAATAACATGAACATCATAGCGTACAGCCCTTCATAAGCAACTGATAGTCGCTCAGCTGGTGAAGAATATTTAATGTTTCGTGTAACCGTTTCCTTACATTATTCTCGAGACCCTGTCACCAGTTCAAGTCCTGATGAATTCGAACCCATGAAGATGGCAGTCTTGTGGGTTGTAGCGCTGTGTAGTCAGGTAGAATTTTGCCGACGTTTTAGAGGTGTTTGCTGCCCTGATGATGGACGCAGTACGTATTTCTGAAATGTCAATGAACTTCTACCAGAGAACACGATGAAAGAGCCCAGAAGTTGTACTGCTGTGAAAACCTCAATTCTCACAATTTGAATCAAATCTACAGAGTTACATTTTATTAAGATCCATTTTAATACTACCATGCGTGCTACAAGCCCCGTCAATCTTACCACCTATGTACATGCCAGTGTTATTAGGCCTACATAAATATGAATCTCTATTATGTATTTGTCTTTTAGTTCTAATTAATGTCCTTATATTTAGTTAAGAAAGAAACACTGCTCTTTTATCGCGTAGGACAAACCTCAGTTGCGATAGGAAATCTTGAGGTAGGAATCTTGCCAGTAAAAGTAACTAATTACCACTCGACCGCAGTGCTAGATGGTTGTAAACTGAATGTGAGCAAATATTCCCCGAATTTAGTGTTCTGTTCGCTGTGACGTAACTTTGTAGGAATCAGCTGATGATGCGCGGTGTCTGTGTAGCCTTGACGGCAGCAGCTCGCCTTTCCCAAAGGCCGCTGGCAGTGATGGACCGTGATGTGTCGCTTCAAGTTCAGGGCTCTTACGTGCACACCCCCAACTCATCCTTGCAGGCACACAACGTGATTAGAAACTTTTTGGTCGCAATTTTTACGTTTGTTTATAAGGATAAGATACCATCACGCTGCAGTTTGGATTGTAGTAGAGGTAGAAAATGTATTTTTTTTTTAGCTTGGAATCGATTGGGTTTATTTTAATGTCATCGCGGTCCAGATAATGCGTTGATAAAGATTTTGAATTGAAAGAATAGTTAAATACAGTCTAACCTTTGACTCTGGCCAAAAGTTAAAAAAACGTGGAGAAATTGAGTCTTTAATGTTAGCTAATATTCACAGCAGTGAATATCTGCGTTCAATTTCACAACTACGATCCAAAATATTGCAGAGGCCATCCGTGGAGAGATAGGATTATTGCAGGTGCTGAGGTAAAGGATCAAAAGACTAAATCTAGGGCAGCTTATGGAGTTTTGTCACTATCAACTTTCGTGTTTTTACTGCTCTAGTCATACATCAAAAAATTAAAGCCCCTGGGGGATGTGTGATGTTAGAATTCTGGTGCTGACATAATGTATTGCGTAAAACATCCTTTTCCCTTTGAACAGAATCTACTAAATAAATTACGCAGCGTGTTAAAAGGTGCAGGATATATTAATACCTTATAAATACAGGATCGCAACCCTGTCATTATACATCAGCGTGTTAAAAGGTGCAGGATATATTGATACCTTATAAATACAGGATCACAACCCTGTCATTATACACAAGTTCACTTCTTTGTGATATAAACTTTGATTGATATGAGAAGGTGCCACTGAACATTTGAGACTAACTAGCACCATATTATTAATCTGCAATGCACAATTTAATTAAGCCGATCGCTTTGTGCCCATACACGAATAATGACCACCTGTAACCTTCAGAACTGTAAAAGGTGGTCAGGTTTTATGTAAAACATTTTGTGAATGGCCATCATGACCTGTGAGCAGTAATATGTCAATCAAAACGACTCTTAAATGGCACCTCATTCCATTTTAAGCTGTTTTGTAATTGAATATTTGTCCCGTTCCGTGAAATAGAAAGGAAACCATATTTGGACTTGAACCCTTCGTTCTGTCGTGTTAAATAAAACATTAGATTCCGTACTTTCTTTTCTTTCAAACCTTGAACTGATTTAGTAGATTAAATTAAGTATAACATTCTATGATTTATTTCAGAACTAACGCACTTCGACACTGCTGTTCAATGAGCTGGATTTTAACCTGGTCATGTGTTATTTGTAATTGACAACGCAGAATATTAGTAGTAACAAGTGACCTGCTTTTACAGGCAACTTGCAACCGCAATTCTTTTATGGTCATCATGTGCCGTTCATAATAAAAGTGTTCAAGTATTCCTCGTTGTTTACTTCGACTAGGTCATCGGCCAGAAATTACTTAACTCCACAACAAGAATTCAAGGTTTTATGCGACTAATGATTTCCTATTAAAATTCTCCTTGTTAGGAAGCTAAGACAAGTCGTAATGACCACTGCGATGCGTGCAAGAATGGAGCTATCCTCTGGATTACATCACAGATCATCGAACACTTGTCTAAGAACTTTGGTGCCGTGTATCCTGGTGATGAAACTGTGTCCGGCACACGTAACTCTTTGTTAACAGAAACAGAATTCTGCACTGTTAGCATCGAAGCTCCTCATCTGATTCAATCTTAGCGTATTTGCAAACCAACTAACATCCTAATAAAATTGTTTATGAATTATTTAAAAATGCCAGAATTTCTTATCGGTTTTTATCCTCAGAGATATCCCGCTAATGGATCCTATCATGAGCGAGGTGAATAAAATCCATATAGATCTATGAAGTTTATTTTAGATCCATTTTAATATTATCCTTTTATCTATGTTTACGTAACCCAAGTGGTCTGTTTCATTGAGGCATTTCTGCTTTCTTCATATTTCCTCTTTTTTATCTTTGGTTATTTAATGCTCAGTGTAGCTTGAAGGACAATAAGTTATACAATTTGTAACTCTTAAGCGTTTAAATGTTACAGGCTTTATTAACATAATTTTCAAACAATTGAAAGATAAAAAACATATTATGATACTCTATCTTTACCGATACTTTTATATGGACGTGAAATCCGAAAAATGAAAGTAAAAGACAAAATCAGAATTAGAGTCACTGAAGTGAAATTCATAAGAAGAAAACCGAATTACTATTGAATAGACCCACTTATAAAAGAACATGCGTTGGGCAACATTTTGAATACAAAGAGACTGACTTCCCAGGCGCTTAAAGTGTTACAGGCTACATGGATTAAGAAACTGAGTGAGGTCGGAACATGCTTAACTCCTTAACTGGTAGATATTTTTCCCTTTCTTTTCAAGTAGAATCTTGAAGTAGCATTCGGGAAAATGAAGACGTGTTGTGATAATTATTTATCATTTCCCGTTGTTTTAATGCCCTGTTCCTTCCTGCTCGTTCACGTGTATTCGTATACTAATAATTTAAAAAAACTGAACACACATGACAATTCTGTATGATTGATGTAATAGATTCATTTATATGTAATAAAATATAAGGCAGTTGGTACGGAATGCTCGTATTACCTGTCAGATGTTTTGGAGGTCAGAACCTCATTTGCTCTTAACCTCAGCGCTCTTAA